>JACTOM010000067.1:927478-991980 GCA_015832385.1 Elymnias hypermnestra
GCTGGTGAGGTGATGTAGGATCACCAGTGACGTGATGTGCGATGTTTGGGTAATGTGAATAAGACTACACCAATAAAGCACTTTCACTTTTATTTTTGAGTCAGAAGGATTGTACTGAAAGGGATTGGATGATGGTTACGGTAAGCTGGTTGTAAATTGAGGAGACACTATTATAAATATTACGTTTATAAATATATAAGTAGCAACGCGTATTTACCGAGACAACAAATATAACTAGAGCGTGATTTCGAGACGTGGTTGCTTTAACTACCTGGGACAGGGTCTGAGGGTACGTAGTCCCTTACGACCACTTCAGATGGTAACGACGCTTACGCTCTGCTACGTATATAAAAATGAGATCCACGGATCTGTCCGTTCGCTGACAATTAATTTTACAATAATTATGATATGTGTATCTCATAATGTATATCCTAGTATATTTATTCTATTTATATAATACAATGTTTCTCAGTAAAAACAAGGTATACAATTATTCTACAATGTGAAAGTGTATAAATATAAATAAATGTAGCGTTGCCACTACACCTTTAATATTTTTAACATACTAATCTCTCTATACATATAATAAAATAAAGTCTTCCGCTTCTCCGTCTGTATATTTGTAATATTATCAATAACTACTAAACTTATTTTCGTACAGTTTTCTACTAATAGATAGAGTGGTTCATAAGGAACGCTTAGGCATAATATTAGTCAAAATATTGGTACTACCAATCTAATTAGAAGTGGTAGTTTATAAAAAAATATTTATTATCTATATATAAATCATTTGTACTATTTTTTTGTCAATATTTGTTGTTATATTCTCACATTAACGTGGACGCTATAACATCGTAATCTAGGCCATCGCTGACGTCAATTGCCGTATTTACAAAAGACGTCTAGAAAGGTATCGTATTGCCACACGAAGGTAATAGTCAAAAAATAAAAGAAGAAAAGCCTTTTTCTGGGCGTGATGAATTTCCTGGATGTTATTGAAAAACCAAATAAGTTTTAGGTAAAAAACAACAAGCCTTTTCCATTATAAGATAGCTTTTTAAAAGCTAATAATGAAGCTTAAGTATATGCTTTTGCTGAGAGGTTAGTGCTTAACTATGATCTGATTTGACAGTAAGTAGTGGTACTATCTAAAATTGATTGGAGTAGTGTAAGATATAATTTAATTGTTAAGGTTTCTACACAGCATTCTACTTGAACGAAAAGTTTTTGTCACTGCTTGTAAGGTCGTAACTAGCTGATGTCGAAGCGTCCCAACAGTCAAGCCCAGAGACATATAAGAAAATATAATTTCTTAAATTTTCCATGAAAATGTATCCAGCGCTTTTACTAGCGAAGGATTCCTCGCGCAGCGATCACAGGTACACATTGGTTGCTATATGTATATAAGTGCTCGACTACAGGCATGAGGTCCTGGGTTCGAGTCCCGGGTCGGGCCACTTCCAAAAATCGATATTGAGTTTTCTATTAAGATTATCTCAATATTTGCTCAATGTTGGGAAGTTGGCGCTGTGATCCACTCTCGTACCTCGGAGAGCAGTAAGCTGTCGGTCCTGCGCCTGATTTTTCTCAGATCGTGTCGGATTCCCGACACATTTGCCGACACATTTGGGACGTTAATGTGCTGCTACTTACAATATAGGTTTACACGTACATATCTAATAAAGGCACCGAAAAATTTGCAATAATATGGACATGTTTTATGCGAATATTACAAATTCGAGAGTCACTGCGGTATCGTAAAAATAGGGTTTAATTCCATTATTATTATCTGGCCTAATAAAATAAACAATTCATTTAAATGTGACATGTATTTATGTTTCTATAATCACGTCCAAGAAGATGTAGCTTAAGCTTTTATTTAAAAGCTTTTTTAAATGAAAACTACTTGAAAAATTTTATGATAATTTGAATTTATATGGTAATATAACGTGAGAATGAATTAATTCATCCAACTTTAACATAGTATACCAGGATAACGTGAGCTTGAGTGATTTTTTAATATTTAAATACGACTCTATATGATGCAAAAGTATTGTAAATGTCTAAATGAAAAAAAGTAAAGTAACTAAAGTATTTTTGTACTAACTTGTTTTATCTAAAATAATATAATAAAAAGGAAACATTTGTGTTTTGTATGTTTGTGATGTTTTTACACAAAAACTACTAGACCGATTTTAACATTTTTTCACCATTAGAGAGCTGCATTTAGGCTGAGCGACGTAGGCTATATTAATTACTCAAAAAAGGGATCCCTAATAAAAATAGATAAATATAACTCAACCTGTGAAAAAATTACTCACAAAAATCCGTCATCGCGTGCGTTGCGGAAACTATTGATTATAGAAAAAAATGTACTACACTATTATAGAACATATTAATATCTACAAAAACGTCTAATATACCATATGTCCAAATACCGTAGTTATGCCACTACACTCATTTTTTGGCTTTTTAAAAGTTATTAAATGTGCCGACAATATTCAAACCACATTACTCATACATACATACATAGCATCACGCCTCATTCCCATAGGGGAAGGCAAAGACCACGTCCTTCCATTTGCCACGATCTTTGTATATCTCCTTCGCTTCTTTCATTCTCATTAAACCTTTCACACTAGTTCGTCGGCTTACAGTACTCTTGACCCTTATTTAAAATGTCCTGGATTTGGTCCAGGAACGTTCGCCTTAGTCTTTCCAACTTTCGCATTCACTCTTACTCTTAAATTCTTTTTGTAAGTCTCCTTTCACTCAATCTCTCTACATGCCCAAACCATCTAAGCATACCTTTCTCGATTTTAGTCACTACGTCTTCTTTTATACCACAACGTTCTCTTATCACAGTATTTCTTACTCGACCGTTTCAATACCTGTAAAATACTTTTTAAAATATTGAAATCGGACATTCCATTCAAAAGATATTATAACGAGTTTAAAAATGTGTTTCCATTGCCACGAGATCGGTATCTACGTGTGCGAATCTCTTGGCATTGGTAGTTATAAGTTCTCCAGTACCTCAAAATTATAAATACTAACTCTACATGAAGTCGCAGTCTTTAGCTAGTATACTTGTTCCTCATCTATTATCAATTAGCACGTAAAATCCAATAACTTTGTCACCGCTTCTAGCGAATACCACATCCAATGGTTTTAGTATTAATTTTGTAGGTTAATTGTTTAACACTTAACACCTTACGCCTAAAGAATCTTAAACTATTTTCCTTAATCGCTTTAAGAGTAGTTTATAGTCGCGACATTTTTAAGGGAATTCCAAACCATCTCGTAAAACTTGTGGTCCGGCGTTAATTGCCTTTTATAGTTGCAACTGTGGGCAGTCTCGCTATAAGATTAGTCACATTTCATAAGGTTTGTGGACTAAAATATGTGTAAAATTAATTTTATAGTACCTAATACCTGTGGTTCCATGTAACACATGAGTCATGGTAGCCTAATGGTGAGACGCGTGGATTCTCCTTTCTGAGCACTGACTTTTTCTTTGTGAAAAGAAATGTAAACGATTGATCTTTCCAATACAACAGTGCATCTTTCAAATGATCAAAAGTTCATCATCAAATATATCTCGCCTTATATTATATCACGCATAATCATTAGATAGATCGCGCCATATCTCATATCAAGCATCATCGTTAGATAGATGGCGCCGTATTTTATGTCACACCTTATCATCAGATAGATGGCGCCATATTTTATAACATACGTTATCATCAGATAGATGGCGCCATATTTTATAACACGCATTATTATCTGACAGATCGCGCCTTATTTATATCACGCATTATAATGATAACATATTTTATATCAGGCTTTATCATCAGATAGATAGCGCCATATTTTATAACATGCGTTATCATTAAATAGATCGAGCCATATTTCATATCACGCCTTATCATCAGATAGATGGCGTCATATTTTATAACATGCGTTATCATCAGATAGATCGCGCCATATTTTATATCACGCCTTATCATCAAATAGATGGCGCCATATTTTATAACATGCGTTATCATTAAATAGATCGAGCCATATTTTATATCACGCCTTATCATCAGAGAGATCGCACTATATTTTAAGTCCAACATTTTATTGTCAACTAGTTTCTCATTCTGTTATCTCAAGCGGATACTTTTATATTGTTTATTTTTATAGATATTCTCATAAAACACTTAATTGTTTTTTTTAATCCAATAAGAGACCATCTAACTATCAGTTAAAAGTAAAAAACTAGTTGAATTTAAATTAATTTTCTTCACTGCTTGTTACATTTGTTAAAGTCAACATATTGCTATATTAAGATTGTGTTTTTAGTCTTACATTGATTGATTATTATCGATTTCACTTATAAAAACTATTGTAAAAAATTCATGTTTTTCATTATCTTTTGAACGTCTCGCAACTTTAATAAAATATTTTCAAATTTCTTCGAAATTACACGGTTTTCAATAAATCTAGCCACCGTTTAGAAAAATTGATTACATCCGGAAAAAATCAGCAAAAAATTCAATTTTATTTACTTTATAAATTGCTGTTGTGTATTTATAGAGTGAAGAGGCACTCTTTTTACTGTTTTACTATCAATTCAGAATGTCTAAAAATAAACTGTTAGAAATGTGATGAATGACGCTGTCATGCATTTTAGATATGTTTTCCAATTTCCTCATCCGCTTTATCAATTAACTCGTCTCCAACCAAGTAAAAACTTCAATGTGAATTGGAATTTCACTCAGAAATATATCAAAAACCTTATTCAAATGCACTTTTACACAAACGTATTTACAGGAATCCAAAAAATTAAACGGTTGTTTTCTTATGACCACGAGATGTTAATGACAACTTCTTGTTATCAAACAGAATAAATAAACGAGTGAAAAGCTTATTTTTATCAGATACCTTGACCAATTTATAGATAGATCAGTATTTTTAAATTCATACTTCAATTTTTAAGGCATGAAGATAATAAGTGCTGTTTGAAGAGAATATTTTTACGCTGGCGTTATGATGGAGGTACTCGGCTTGTAGATGATTCAGGTTGAATTCCTGATAATGCAAATTTAGGAAATCGCTTTGGGCTTGAAGATACAGCCTTCACAGTGGTGCCAGTACTCGCTTTGCTAGCAGAAGTCACGAATTCGATCTCCGGTAGGGCGAATGTCAGCAATAACAAAAAAGGACCAATGAAGACGGTATGATACTGTGGGGAAACCATAGTTAAAATAAATAATTATATAAATTATCTCTTGAATTATATAGCGCTACCGTTTTAAACGGTATTGCAATAAGAAAGACACGACTGAAGCGTCAAAACTAGAAAAATTACAATTTCTAGTGGGTTTTTGCCTTAAAACCTTTTCGAGAAGAACGTTAATAAGCTACTAGTTACCTTTGACCTTAACTCAGCTATCGCGAAGCTCGAAAAAGAGCTCAGTATCAAAGTAAAGGAAAGAAAACCGCTTTTTTAAATAAGCTGAAGCAAGACGACTAAAAAAGGTAAAATAAAGTAGAGAAAGGGCTCATCTTGAAACTCGAACATTATGCGAATTAACGTATACATAATTATCAACACCCGACTATTAGAGATCAAACTGACCCGTAGGACGTGGTATCAAAAGAGAATATTGTAGATTTTAATTTTAACTCAAACATATCATTTTAGGAACCCGCAAATCTGTTAAGTGTTTTTTTAAATACAATACTTTGCGGGTTACGAAATTTATGCTTATTAGCACCGGTATGTAATCTATAAATGTATCAATTACGTTATAGTTTCTAGAAAGAAAATTAGCTTGGACCCTTAGAGACTTTGTCTAGATCATTGTCGCTGATCATATTTTTCCTAAATAACTAATATCCTTTTATAAATGATAAAACAATGTATTTTACGGATTTTTATAACATATTTACCGATAACGTGACGAGTTGAACTGCTTTTCAGGTATATATATAACTTCAAAGAGTGATATTTTTATACCATGCCATGAAACTACGATGAGACGCGTGGATTCTCGATCAGAGAAGTCACGGCTTCGTATCCTTGGCACATCTAGTCTCTCATTATAAAGAAAACTTACGTGCTTGATTATTCACTCCAATCCATCATTGGTCTATTTCGATTAAGACATCTGAAGAAAGCTTGCTTATGCCGAGGGTAATTCCGGGCTAGGTGTAGCCTGACAACCCGCATTGAAGCAATGCCTTTAGGCACTCCGATTAAACCTAAAATCCAATCGGGAGTGTGGGTGCTCGCTTGCAAATCTGAATACTCAATAAAACCGAGATAGATCCTCCTCATCCTTTAGTGAACCATTAAAGAGTCGATGGACGCAATCTACTTTGGTGTTACGGATGATTTAAATTAAAAATCTTAAGAGGTGTCAGGAGAAGCGTTAAACTACACTTCTTACTTCCCAACCTTTTGCGCCAGATTAAGGTAGCATTTAAAGCATTACTAAATACATAGTTATAAGACTACGACTATGCTGCGACTATAAACTTAATTAAATAATCGAAACTCACATTCATATCCTACACTTACCAACAAACAATGCATGCATGCGCACTAACAAACACAATTATATGTAACAATTCGCTATGTAATATGCACATGATAACCAATAAGTTTAACTTGCTATAATTAAGTTCCCCCTTTTAATTAATTTACTATTTTGTTAATTTCCTAGGCATGGGAACCGCAATGTCATCCTCTGGTGTCACTGATTGGAGGGGATCTCCCATTACCAAGTATAATAGACTCAATGCTTGGCAGTGAGGTAGCATGGAATGCAGTTGCCTCTTTCTGTGAGGTTGTCATCTCGTTGAAAAGGAAAGTGCTGCTAATACCCCACACCTTCAAAGGAGGAGGCCGGATGAAAGGAGGCGTCTTTTTGAATGCCTCTTGTCTCCTCCTTAAACCAATCTTTGGCGGTTGCATCCGCAAGTGCCAGAGCGAATGCTTAAGGAGCCACTGACACCTCCATTTCAGATTGATAAGGCTTTCGCTGGGTTTTAGTGGGTATTCTGACTAAGCTAGCGAGTCCCACACTCCCAGCCCTCGAGGTAGGGGTGCGTAAAAGCATTTCGTAGTGGAAAAAGGCATCATTTGTTTTCTTTTAGTATATAGCTATAGTTGATAAGGGTTCCTGAAACATTTAAATCTAGTTCAGGAGCCTGTAATTCATATTATATTAGAGCCATCTGTACAAGAAATGTAATAAACTTGATTTTATTTTGTCTCCATCTGCAAAATGAATCTCTAAGGAAGCCACTGCTTTTAACTCTCTCGCTAGTAAATTTTAAATAATAAAAGTTAACATTGGCATATTACAATATCCTAGTGCTTATAAAAAACGAACAATCTACGCCTACGTCAATTAATACCTGCTAATGACAGTTACTGACCATCATTAGTGTAATACCGACTGATAGACTGCTATTGTATGACGTAGGAAGGTTAGCAATGACGTCTGTCTGTCGGCCTGTTACCGTATCAATTGTTAAACTTATCATAATGGGCCTTTAGAAATAGTTTATTACTAAACAAGTTTTGCTGTCGATGTCGTTTTTATTTAGTTTGTGATTGTTTCCTGTGATAGCTTTTTTCGAAACACGATTGCAAACGTTTTATAATGTTTCACTCCACAGACAAGTCGTGTGTAAACAGTTTTTTAGAGGCTGGAGAAAAGAAGGAGAACAACGTAATATATTAGATTAAATCAATAAAAACACATTACACAAGCTACCACATATCCTGACACAGAGTATATATGCGTATTTATCAATCGTTGACAATTATGTCAAACGTCATAAGATTGCATCAAAAAGTTTATATTGTTAATATCATTAAGGAGGTTACATTAATAATAATAATACTGTTTTTATTAAACAAAAATATATATGAGATTCAAATAAATACAAGTAAATGAACCTTATAGTGTAAGTGTACAAATAAATGTAGAATAAGTAATAAAAACTATAAGAAAAACAGAGAACAATAAACAAACAGCTGTGTGTGCATGTGCGTATGCGTGGGTGTGGGCGTATGTGTAGGTGTGGGCGTGGGCGTGGGTACGGGCGTGGGTGCGGTGCGGGTGCGGGTGCGGGTGCGGGTGCGGGTGCGGGTGCGGGTGCGGGTGTCTCTCTCTCTCTCTCTCTGCGTATGTCTCCCCCCTCTCTCTGTGTGTGTATTTGTGTGTGCGTGTGTATTCCTTATAAAGATTTTTAGTTGGGTATCAAAATGGGTATTTTTTGCAATGATCTTGAGTATGGGCTTTTCAAGTTGAAGTAAGGACCAAGTTGAAACCATGGGACGCCGTTTTATTAGTAAACGTACGATACACTTTAAACGTTATTTTCTATTACGTGTTTTGCAAAAAGAGATGCTCAATTAACTAGATGAAGTAAAAATTCTTTACACTCTAGATAAAATGGATATTTCACAGATATAACAATCAAGGACATTTAGCAACCGATGAAAGAGTTTTTATAAAAACAACGTTTACTGAGAAGTTTTCTATCATACAGTAAATTATCTCAATATGTATTTCAAATTCAATGAAAAATATTGTTTCTCGCATGGCTTTTTGTTTCAATGAGGAAATTTAAAAAGGCATTTTTTTCTATTTATATTTCATATATGTTATTTAAAAAAAAAACAGGCAAATTTGTGTCGTGTTGGTAAAATCTGTGGTTATAGGAGTATAGTTTTTGACTATAGAACCTTAACAGTGTTAAAACTTATAATTTAAATTAATTACAGTCGAATTTCGATCGCTTTACTGGGTGATCGCTAGTTATTTTAATTATGTATGTATTATTTTCATCACACTTGTATTGTTTACCAAAATGGCGTCTGTCAAGGTGGTCTTCAATAGATTCACAATTTATATCCCCAGAGTCCTTAAATAGGATAATATGGTTTAATTTTATTGCAATACTAGTTTCTTCAGCGACTTCAATGCCAATTAATAGAAAAGAAACGTATACTGTCTGTAACTTTGAAGACTTAAAATTGGTACTCAAATTTATTTTTCTATGTGACACATTCTAGATTAACCCAGATAAGCCTACTGTCCTATATTTAGGACAGTAGAAATAAAAAAAAATATCAGAATACCCTCTTTATCTAAGATTATTTAGTCTTATGATTTGCAGTAAGAAACGTGCCAGCTTTATTAGAAAAAATAAAAAGACAGTTATTTTAACAGTTTTTAACTTATATTTTACCTTATAAGTGTGTAATAACAGTGCGTTGCAGACATGGCAAATGACAGGTATGTATAAAAAGTTATATTTTACTCGTGAGTTGTTTTTTTTGTGTTAATATCTAGTTGATAACCTTAACTTTTGTACTAAATAAATATTCTAGCAAAATAATATAACAAATTACGTATAACTTGTTACAAATACTAGCGTACTATATATAGGACAGTAGGATAATATACATGATTTTAGTACAATAATACAACTTTTTCTTTACAGACCGTTAGCTGCGCATGAAATTTTAGATGCTTTAGAAAATGTTTCTGATAATGAAGAAGATTATAGAGAACGACTGATATGTATTCTACCTCCTCCTGTTGATCCTGACTGTCTCACTGACGAAGATTCGGGTGAAGAAGATAATGTAACTTTGAATAATTTGCCACGAAACATTCTGCTTCAACCGGCTGAAGAAATGATTCAAGGGCAGATTATGGTGAGTGATACAGAAGAAGAACCTTCTGATTCTACAGGTCGAACTAAACGTAGGCGTACCTACGCATGGAGAAAACGGGACTTGGCAAAAAATCCCGTGAATTGGCCAGATGTTCAAGACGCTTGCCAAGATAAGCGCCCAATTGAGTGGTTTGAAAACTTCTTAGATGAAGATGTTATTTCGTTGTTGGTGTCAGAGAGCAATAAATATGCTGTCAAAAAGAATTTGCCTGGAGACATAACCACTGAAGATATGAAATGTTTCATCGGCATATTGTTGGTTAGTGGTTATTCATGGCTCCCCCGTAGAAGAATGTATTGGGAAAACTCCCCTGATACAAAGAATGAATTGATCAGCTCGGCTATGACTAGGGATAGATTTGACTTTATTTTTCGCCACCTTCATGTCAATGATAATCTGGATTTGCAAGACAAATACACAAAAGTACGCCCCCTAGTTACACTTCTAAATAAAAAGTTCTTAGAGTTTTCTCCTCTTGAAGAGCATTACAGTGTAGATGAGGCCATGATCCCCTACTATGGTAGACATGGCTGCAAACAGCACATAAAAGGTAAACCTATTAGGTACGGGTTCAAAGCTTGGGTTGGTGCTACACGGTTAGGGTATGTTTTATGGATGGAACCATACCAAGGTGCTACAACTATGTGCAATCCAATATATAAAGAATTGGGGCTGGGTGCAAGCGTTGTTCTCACTTTTTGCGATGTGCTGATTTCACGTGGCTTCGACCTTCCTTACCACGTAGTTTTTGATAATTTTTTTACTGGGACGCCCTTGCTGGAAGAGATAACAAAGAAAGGCCTTCGTTGCACTGGGACAGTTCGAGAAAACAGGACATCTAGTTGTCCTCTGATTACATCGAAGTTACTGAAAACAAAGGAACGTGGTGCTGTCGATTACAGAACGACACATGACAACACGTTCATTATTGCTAAATGGCATGACAATAATATATTCAGTATTGCTTCTAATGCTGTAGGAATAAATCCTAAACAATCTGCCAAACGCTTCTCACAAAGTGAAAAGAGAAACATTGTCATAGAAGAACCACATATGGTGTCCATCTATAACAAATATATGGGAGGAGTGGATCGGTCTGATGAAAATATTTCACATTACCGAATTGGTATACGAGGTAAGAAATGGTACATGCCGTTGCTCACACACATGATTGATCTTGCCGAACATAATGCATGGCAGTTATATAAAATAAATCATGGAAAACTGGATCATCTTGGCTTTCGCAGAAGGGTAGCAATTGCTTTGATTGAATCAAACAGAAAAAATGCCAAAAGAGGGCCTAGCCGACCCTCCCATCATGAACATGCTGATAGTCGTAAAGACCAAATGAATCATCTGGTTATTCCTCAATCGAAGCAAACACACTGTCGTCAATGTCACAAAAAATGTTTGACACGTTGCAAGAAATGTGATGTTGGAGTGTGTGTCAAGTGTTTTGAAACATATCATTCATAAATAGTGTTAATCTAGTAAATTACATATAACAATGGGTAATATAATCAATAGTTATCTAATAAACTACACTTTTTGATTACATTCTGTTTTGTCATAAATGGTCTTTTATTTCCTCTTATTATCCTACTGTCCTACATATAGGACGGCTGTTTCCCTGAAAGCCTTACACTTAATTTTTTTTTCATAATTTTTTTTATGTTGCATAAGATCCAATAAACTAAATAATGTAACTTTTTTCAAAATTTTCAGAAAATTTTAGTTTCAGGCTTATCTGGGTTAAAGACTATCTAGAATAAATCGCTGCTTGGTGATAGTACTGCCTTTTGTACCATGTGTTTTTGTAGATGTCATAGAATTATTTATTTCATAAAATTTTAAAAGTAAAATGTGTTTTGTTGGCACGTCATTGCTAGTAGAATGGTAACTAGCCTCGCCCGAAGCCTCCCAGACGATGTTTTAATTAAAGATAATAAAAGTTAGACGTCGTGGTGTCCAAATTTACCGTATTCATTTATATATTTAACTAACTGATTCGCGCAACTTTGTCTACAACTATTAAAAGAGACAGATGGAATATTCAGCATAAAACAGGTTATAGTGAGCTAACCTTAAAAGATAGATATATATTATTTTTTTTAGAACTTTTAATAAGGGACAATTCTGTTATACATGATTTTTGCTAAACTTTAACCGTTTTCGCAGTGCACGCAGCGGAACCTCTCAAAGGGAAAGAACACAATGTTTTGAAACTTTCTTAAGTGATGCTGCGTTTTTATTGGTCTTAACTTGATGTTATATAGCCTATAATTTTCACCGATAAATGGGCTATCTAATACTGAAAGAATTTTCTAAATCAGGTCATTAGTTTCTGATATAAGCTCGTTTAAACAAACTACCTCTTTAGCTTAATAATATGTAACAGTATGGGTCTAATAAACTAACTAACAAGGGACTAATTTAATATTTATACTTAAGTCGTCTAAGTATAGCAAATGACAAGAAAATTACATAATACGTCTATTTATTTTAAAGAGATGATTTCTTGTGGTTTCCATATTTACGTAAATAAATACGCAGTGATTTTCTGTCAAGTCAATATGACTTAACATTTATAAATTTCATTACGATATGCATGCTGATATCTGCATGACAATACAAGAAATGTTAATGAGAACATGTACAGCGTTAATTCATTATTTATTGTAATACAAAAGGTTTAGAAAGCATGTAAGTTGAATCATCAAAATTTCTTTTTACTAAGCCTTTATGGCACTTTTACGACCAGCGTTATGAATAGTGTAAAAGATAGCCTCTCCGCTCATAAGAGAGAGGGTTTTTTGAGCATGCGGGTTGGCAGCCATAATATACAAGTGCACTCTCTGTACCTTCATTCTCATAGTCCGATGGAATGGCAATCCGATGCGATCGGAGAAAGATTAGGTGCAATACAAATGACTTAACGTGCTCTCCGAGGCACGGGGTGTACCAAACCGACAACTACAACTACACAACTTCGGGCAAATATTGAGAAAATCTTAATAGAAAACTTTATGTCAATTTGCCCAACTCAAACCCAGAACCTGCTGTTTGTAGCTCAACATGCTGACCACTAGACGATAAATTGAAAAATGTCAATCGAAAGAATATTGTAGCGACCCTTATAACTGGGCCTGCGACTGGTGAATTAGCTAAAGTTCTATTATACCAGTGATACCATCGACATACCTATAATGCTTTTATTTTTATCAAGTTGAAAATTACTGGTGCCATTTAAAATAACCTTTCATTACCTCCTTGGAAGCAAGAATTTTTCAATACCTGTAGAGTATTTATAAATTTGCTAATGTCGGACATTCTTCATATATAATAGATATATATATATATTCGTTGTAAAGTAAAATTTTTGACGGACTTAAAAGAAGGTATGTATTGGTTAAGAATTAATGAATTACTCATCAAATGTTTGCTTTACGCTGATAATCCAGTAATACTTGTGTCATCCGCAAATTAGTTTTAGAAGACGGTAAATATGTATTTTGAATAAAGTTTTGAAAGGGAAAGGAATGAAAGTGAATGTAAACAAAACGAAAGTTATGCTTTTTGAAAGAGATGAATCTATTATGAATGGTAATATTTTGATAGATGGGGAACAAGTGGAAGAGGTGAAAGAATTTGTATACTTGGGATCTAAATTTACAAAAGATGGAACATGTGAAGGTGATATTGAAAGGAGAGTCAATACAGGGAATATGGTAAATGGTGCTCTGCACGCTTTTATGAATAGCCAGATTGTGTCTCAGACTGACTGTGCATGCAGGAGTGTTGGTACCAACACTGGTGTATGGTAGTGAAAGTTGGGTATGACAGAAGAATCACATAAGTAACATAAATTCGGTAGAGATGAGAGCTTTGACAAGTATGAGTGGATTGAAACTGAGTGAAAAAGTAAGAAATAGTGTGATAAGAAAACGTTGTGGTATAAAAGAAGATTTAGTGACTAAAACTGAGAAAGGTATGCTTAGATGATTTGAGCACGTGGAGACAATAAATGAAAGGAGACTGACAAAAGGGATTTATGAGTCAAGAGTGAATGCGAAAGTTGGAAGGGGAAGGCCATGGCGAATATTCCTGGACCAAATCCAGGACATTTTAAAAAAGGGCCAGGTCAAGACTCTAAACCGACGAACTTGTATGAAAGGTTTAATGCGAATGAAAGAAGCGGAAGAGCTATGGATCATGGCAAGTGGCAGGACGTGGTCTCTGCCTACCCCCCTATGGGAATGAGGCGTGATGCTATGTATATAAGTGAAATATAACTTTTATGTTAACGAAAATAAATCTATAATCTACGCGGGCGAAACCGCGGGGCATTGCTAGTAGAGTAATATAATTGATATCCTCTCATTACTAATGATATAAACATTCTATTATGTAGCAGATATTCTGGCTTAAATACCTGGTTGGGTAACATTTGTATACTTTATTTTAGAATGGGTCCAGTTCTGGAATGATAGGAACTTCTGGAATGGTTAGACTTGGAACACGGTTGGTTAAACTATCAGCAAAGATGTGCCTCCATGGAAATTAGTTTGATTTAAGTAGTAGTAGTGTGGAAACCACCACCAATAAATAAACTACCACATACTAAACTGTTTACATGCTGTGTAATTATATAGTATGTTCACTTCTATATGGGCATAATCTTTTCATTAAAATTTAGTCTTTTATTAAAAGAAAACTGATTGAGACATCGTTCTGTAATCTTGGAAGGACTACTTAAGAAATAATAAAGCGTCGGAGTGAATGAATTACTCTAATCGGTATAGAATAAAATAAAAATATATATTGTTATGATGATGGGCTCTTCTCAGGACAGGACGCGGAGGAATCCTCGAAACATTAGATTGTATAATGAAATCAAATCCAAAATATCTTTATTCAAGTAGGCATATTACAGCACTTTTGAATCGTCAAATTATATTTTTTTTTTTCGACACTCTGATTCTAATATACATCTGATGATGGTACCCAAGAACGACTTAAAATCGAAAGTTACGAGGGTTCCTTCGCGCCCTGATCCGAGAAGAACCCACAACAAACTCAGTCGGGTATTTTTTTTTTCCCATCATCATTACAATAACAAATTAGTTTACTATATTTTAATTAAAATTAGAGCAATTTGTTCACTCCCAAGCGTTTCTATCGTCTAGGTAATCTTGCAACTTATAATACGATTTTTCTATCAACTTTCTTTTAACAAAGACTTTGAATTTATTAATTGACATCTTTAGAACGTCTTGTGGGAGTTTATTATAGAAACGTATACAGTTACCCTTAAATGAGTTGTTAATCTTATGCAGCCTACTAGAATTTATAACAAGTTTGTTTTGGTTTCGTAAGTTATATGATGTACATTCACTCTTTTTATTAAAAGAGTCAATGTTTTTATGTACATACAACAAGTTTTCTAATATATATACGCAGTGAACTGTCATTATGTTAACTGCCTTGTGTATATCAATATCACTTGAATACTTGATGATATTTTGAAAATGAATTTCAATTTTATATCGCACAATCCTGTGAATATAGTTTTCTTTCTTTACTACTGTTTTAAAACTGTTTTAAATCTTGTGAGATTTCTACTATATTAAAGGGTACATACCACGATCGCAATTGTACATTTTGCCCATATGTCGAGACTAAAGTCCAGATTTACAAGTTGTCTCAGTGAAAAAGTACAAAAAACGTTACATGAATCACTAAACAACCTATAGATAAACAAAATATTTAACATTCGTTAATAACGTTATCGTCTGAGTGGAATTAACACAAAATCGTTAAAAACTGAATGCCTGCGTTGTATGTTTTTGTTTGTTTGCATGTGAATCATCGATGCAAAGCGTTATTGAGTTAACGAAATACCAAGACGCTGATGTATATCAATAATTCGTTTAAATGTGCATTGGTCTATGTAAATTCTCCAAAACTTTAATAACTTAAAAAGTTGTAAAATAAGAAATCCATAGCCAGTAACCGTCTTTATAAACAGGCACTTTGCAAAAGTCAATCGCAAGATATTAAAGTTGATTAGGAAGTATGTTTAATAGTCTAAAACCGTCTTTGCATAATATTTTATCAAGTAAGCTCGATTTCAAAAAATTAAGTATTTTAACATTGTAAATTAATAATGGTTACGTAAACATTAATTACAATTTATTATTACCAAGAGATTCCACTCTCATTATCCAAATAACACGGAAATATGGAAAAGCTTGAAGAAATATGTCGTTTATAAGATCTAAATATCAATTAAAACCATTTTTGACTGGATTCGAATTGCAATTTCACTTTAAAGTACAAAAAGATTCAGCCCCATCGGAAATAAATAACGAAACGTATGACCCGCCAGCCACTTGTTGAATCTCCCATATCTTCTAAGCTTCTAATCTTCTTTTCTTTTGCGCTGGCCTTTACGCACCCCGATGAAAGACTAATTTCATCGGGAGTGTGAGACTCACTGATAACAAAATACCCACTAAAACCCAGCGGATCCCTCCCCATCCATGAGTGAGATCACTAGAGACCCGGATCTAGTGACCCGGATGGTACCGACTACGAGGATCTACCACCCAATAGAGTGATTCATGAAGTGCATAAGTGGGACTTCTGCCAGTAAGCCTCCTCCAACGAGCGAGGGAGAGCTTCAGCCTCTTGCTCCCTTAGCCTCTCATTTGCCTCCTTCAGCAATATCAAGGTCTCGCAAAAGAAGGCCACCGCCCTCCACCCAACTTCACTGGCATGCATTACCCCAATTATGCTCTCCAGTGAAAGATCTACTCTAACCAGCGACAACAAGATATGCCGCTGGGGTGCCCACGCTGGACACTCCGCCAGGGTATGGTGCGCCGCATCTACAGAAGCACCACACTCATAACAGGCGGGCGTTTCCTCACGGCCAACGACCTGGTGCAAGTACCTGCCGCAGCAACCATGACCGGCAGGCACCTGCATCAGGCGGTAGGAAGGAGATCCGTGCCTCCTGGTGAGCCAATTGTCCAGGTGAGGTCGGATCGCCTCCTCCGTGACTATACCCGCAGTTGGAGACCCAAGATATTCCCTCCATTTTTCGAACAGATCTCTGTCGGCGAGAGCCCTGATCCTCCGGATCTGGTCATCGTACGAGTCAGCACCTCTGGAAGACTTGTAGCTACCCTCCCACGGGGGGGAGTCGCTTGCCAGGAGGAATCTTCTAAAATATCCATATCTATTTTAACGAAATACTGTTAAGAGCAGTTTTGATCTACATGAAATATGCAACGTATGTAATTTAATAACAGATAATACAGTAATGAATAAAATAATTCGGTAAATAAATACGGGTTAATATTTGGAGTTAATTATATATCATTGTTAACTTTTTTATAGATCTTTTTTTAAATATATAATTCCGTAGAAAATTAATTTGATCTATCTCGTTAAGTTTAACCAGCGTCTGAGATTTAAGCGCACAAAACTGTCTTTCTTAACGACATCACATTACAAGTTTTAGATTTTTTGGAGTTTTCTTTACTGAAATATGTATGTTTTATATAAAAAAAATCTTCCTATTAAACCACTCTATCTATTGCTGAAAATTGCATCAAAATTAGTTGAATAGTTTAAAAGTTACAAGTATTAGCGAAAGTAACTTTATTTTATATTACGTAAAAATTCTGTGTCCTTTATGGGAACCTTATGCTCAGCAGCAGGACGTTACCAGGACATAATTATGCTTTTAAATCACAATTATTATATAAAACTATCCAAGCAAAGGTGCGTTTAACAGCTAGTTATAACTGTTGATAATAATTATGTAACGTCATATAACCTTGATAACCCTGACGCCTGTCTGGCGCGTCAGTGTCACAAAGTCTATATAATTCTCAAGAAGATATTCATTTTATCACTGAATAGCAAACTCGGCCACGCTTTCCTTGTGGCTTAATGTAATATTACTTATATGGTTAATTTGCTTATATATATATAAAGTGATTGATAGGGAGGTTTATATGTATAATATATAGAGAGAAAAAGCAGGGAAAGATTTGTAATGTGATGTCATAACAAGCATATCTTGCTTGCTTAAATCATAAACGCTGGCTAAACCTTTCGAGATAGATCAAATTTATGTTAAACGGAATTATAGATCTTAAAAAAATCTATAAAAAAATCCACGACTGTACATATTTATTTCTAAAGCATAATCCACAGCAACCATTTTTATCTTTCACATATCACAAAGAAGTATCTGTTATTTACCAAGCTATTTTATACAGTACAGGATTATTCCGCATCCAATTTAATAGATTACATACGTTGTATATTTCATATTGTTCAAAACTGTATCCGACAGAATTCCGTTAAAATGGATATTTTGGAAGTTATGAGACACTCAAAAGTTGAAGGCACAGCGGTCGGCTGGCGCGGATATGGCAAAGTTACATAAACATCAAACAAATATCGCCGTACTTTAGGAGGTATATATTTACAAACGAACTAAGGCATATTAAGAAATATAATTTGCTAAATGTACCTTGACGGGTATTGAACATGGGACCTCTACTAGTAAAGCGATTAACGTCGTAAAGATCACAAAAACCAACATTGGTAAGGTAAAGTTTAGTAGCAGCTCATTAACGTCCCACTAGGCTGGGCACAGGCGACCTCATTCATAGGAGAAAGGGTTTTTAGAGCAAAGATCCACCTCGCAGCTTCACTGCGGGTTGGTAGGCACAGTACTCTAGTTTATGCATTAATGCAAGTGGTCTCTTTATGCCTCTCATAGACTGAACTGACGGCAATCCGACACGACCGGAGAGAGAACAGGCGCAGGACCGAGGCTTAACGTGCTCTCCGAGGCACAGGGTTGGAGCACACCGCCAAATACACAACTTCGGGTAAATACAGAAAATTTCTTAACAGAAAACTCAATATCAGAATTTAATTCGCTCAGGACTCGAAGCCAGGACCCTATATCTGCAGCCGAACAAGATGACCACTAGACAATGAGGCAGTTAACCCACAACCAACATTGGTAAAAAGTTAACATATTGTAAGTAGCAGCCCATTAATATCCCACAGCTGGGCTTAGGCCTCCTCATTCATACGAGAGAGGGTTTTCAGAGACCTATCACGCTGCTCCACTGCAGTTGGCAGGCATAGTCCACAAATACTGAGATTTTGGCCATTAAAACTTAGGATATCTTGTCTGTAACCACTACATCAATGAATGACACTCAATAAACATTAATTTCCAGATAAATAATAAAAAACACATCGTCTTGGACTCAAAGACGCGACCTTCTTAATGATAAATCACCCATATACTAGGTCATTTTATATGAATTGATATGAATGGAATAATACGCATTGATATAATATATAGGTCACATCGAATCGGGGACATCCTGCTGTATTATTTTGGTCTGTGTTTCCTCATTTATCAAGAGAAATAAATAAAACTGTCTGTCTGTAATGTCTCGGGGTTATCCAAAGGGTAGATAAATGTCTGATGTTTCTGGTCTGAATAAAAAAGTTTGTTATTTCAAATAAACAAATTTTCACTAAATACATATGAAAGTATATAGTATGGGTCTTATATAAAAAGGGCTATCTGTCTTCTTGTCGCCTTAAATCTCGGAAACGGCTACACAGATTTTGACGGGAGTTAAATTGGAAGATAGCTGATGTTACAAGGCAGTAGTTAACTTATATATTTTCGATAAAATCTATCCCATTATTAATTGGGTAAAACCGCCGGGATCAGCTATTAATTTAAAAGTTTTGTGGGTCCGTTTGTTCTGATTTATCTCCGAAACGATTGGTCCAATTCTAATATATTGTAGCGCAATTTATGAGTAGTAATTTTCATATTAAAGATTTATTAGCACTAATAAAGCTAACAAGTATTTATGAATAATATGAATTGTGGAATGAATAACACGGTAAATATTTATCTGTAAACAATAACTCACAGTAACCATTTTTAACTTTTGCATAATACAAAAAATATGTGTTATTTACCAAGCTATTTTATATGGTGCAGTACTATCCTTATCCAATTAAATTCACAGCATATTTCATGTGGATCAAAAAGCTGTTCTTAAAAGCATTTTATTAAAATGGATATAGGAGATATTAGAGATTTAGAAGGCGCAGGCAAAGTTCTCGTATCCTGCGCCTGATCTCTCTCCGGTTGTGACGGATTTCTGTCACATCGGACTATAAGAGTGAAGGCATAAAGAGACCGCGGTGAGAGAGGTAATAGAGCTATGCTCTAAAAACCCTTTCTTTTATGAATGAAGAGGCCAGTGCCTAGCAGTAGGACGTAAAGCTGTTACTAAACTTCACCTCTTCAGTGTTGGTTTATGTAATGTTTTGAACGATAATCGCTTTACTAACGGAGATGGTTCATCAACTAGCTATTTTATTAGTAAATATGTGCTACCTAAAGTGCAGCGACATTTGTTTGATGCTTATATAACTTTGCCATAAAGCAAGCAAGCCGAAAGCTGCACCTTGGTTTTTTAAATCTCTTATATCTTCGACAATAACGAATTTAATGGAATCCTGTTAAATATAATTTCGATCTACATGAAGTGTACAACGTATTTAATCGGATGAGATATAATACTGTATTATATAAAATAGTTTGTTAAATAACACATACTTTTTTGTAATATGTAAAAGATAAAAATGGTTACTGTAGGTTATCATTAACAAATAAATGTATACCATCGCGGATTTTTCATCCAGCCTTTTAAGATATACAATTCCGCAATACATTACTTTGATATATCTCGTTAGGTTTAGCCAGCGTTTGTGATTTAAGCAGACAAAAATATGGTTATTACATCACATTACAAATCTTCGAATTTTATTACTATTATTTACTATAACATGTATGAATTATACATATAAACCTTCGTTTTGAATCGCTCTATCTATCGCTGTAATTAAAATCCGTTAAATAGTTTAAAAGGTCTGAGGTAATTAACTCTAAATTCAATTAATTTTAAATAATATTAAGGCTGAGGTTATCAAAGAATTAAATGAAAAATATAGGGAATGGTAACAAAATGACCAGAAGCAAGGGGCTGCTTTTTATGTTCTTAGTAGAGAACAGAGAACATATGGTCAAAATATAAAAAGATATAGCTATTATATTGTTGGAACATGTTGCAATCTCAGAAGCTTTAAAATACGCTGCTTCTACAGAATCAGCACCTAAAGTAATATTCTAGGACAGTAAAAGTGCTCTTCAACATCTGAATCGATGCACCTCGGCTTACAGAGGGCTACCGATAGGTTATGACATTCTGCAGCAGATTCATGATGTCTGCCGGAATGGCAGATTGCTAAGGCTGCAATGGGTACCAGCACATATAAGAGGCAGACAGACTAGCTAAACTGAATGGTACTATCGGACATGGTTTTACTATCAGACCCTTTTATTCTGAGATTCTTCCCAAAATAAAATATTTGCTTTGCAGTGCATGGAAATCTTATTTTAATGAGAGCTCCAGAACGAAGGGGATCTGGTATAAGACTATGCAGAGCGAACCTCCGCAAGTACCCTGGTTTAGACACGCTACCTGAGATAGAAACCATGTTAAGGTAGCTTTCAAGTTGCGGTCCGGGCATTATCCCTCAAATATGCCTCAAATTGGTGTAATATACACCGAATTTTCAAAGGCGTTCGACAGGGTTAGTCACCGATTGCTATTTAAAAAGTTATTCAATCACGGTATCTCAAACAGTCTCCTAAATTGGTGCAAATCTTACATTAGCAATAGAAAGTCAGTTGTTGTGATAACGGTTGTCACTCTAGGCAGTTTATTGCGCACTCAGGAGTGTCACAAGGGTCAAACCTCGGGCCACTGTTCTTTAATATTTTTATAAATGACATGGCTAATATTTTCAAAATTGTAAGGCAAGTATGTCTGCAGATGACTTAAAGTTGATACGTTTAGTTAAACATGATTCTGACATTCGTCTCTTACAAGAAGACTTAATACGACTTACAGAGTGGTGTAAAAGAAATAAAATGTTACTTAACGTAGATAAATGTTACCACATAAAAATTACTCGGAAAAAACGAACTATACCTTCGAACTATTATTTAGATATCACGAAATTGACCGAAGTGAATATTATTCGTGACCTAGGTGTTTACTTAGATAAAAGATTAAGCTTCACACCCCACATTGATAAAACCTTAGATCTCTGGGATCTTAGATGTTCTAAAAGCTTTAAACAAAGATCTACTGTATTAAAACTTTTTGACTGCTTTGTTAGAAGTAGATTGAATTATTGCTGCATAGTTTGGTCGCCTTATTACAAATGCCATATTAAAAGAATCGAGAATATTCAGGTACGTTTTCTACGGCAATTATCGTATAAGTTTCAAATAAAAGTTAACAGATACTAAAAAAGGCTCAAATACTTCAATAAGATAAGTTTAGAAAACCGTAGAATGATTTTATCAATGACTTGAACAAGAAGTTCAAACTATTTCATAGTGATATTGACAGTCCAGAACTCGTGTCAAAGTTCAGTTTTAACGTAATAGCAATTGTCGCCAAAACTGCAGCTTATTTTATCATAAACCTTTTAAGACGAATTTGGGCAAATATTCTCCAATACCACGAATGTCAATGTCATGGTCTAAATTGTTTTAATGTCGGCCTACTGCAGAGCATTCTGAGTAGTCCAACGTCAGAAGTAGATGTATAATTTTACAATATGATAGTAGCGGGTTATCAGTGATTTAAATTAAAGCTAAGTTACGAGGGGGCTGACGTGTCTTGTGGACCTAATCGCCCTGAGTCCCTAAGATCCTCTGGATAAAAAAAAAATAATTCTTGCCTGTAAGATGTCACTTGCAGTTATAAATATGCCATTGTACATCAATGTTTTTAAGTACTTGGTTTTGTGCAATAAAATATTTTGTATTGTATTTTATGCTAATTCAAACTGCTAATAATATGTGAACTAATTAGATTGAAGCGTTTTTTATCGCACGCCGGTACACACCTATTTTTTATATATAAAAGAGGCCTTACATTGCTGACAGAGGATATCAGATTATGGACCACAAAAAATACATACCACACATATTGTTCGTAAACATCAGCTTATTAAATATTGGGCATTGTATATTTTTAGATTTCTTATTGTAATAGGATCCTTCCTCATGTATTAATTATTAAAAATAAATAAAATTAAACTGCTGCAGTTTGTAATATCAGATTAACAGCTTGATCTGACTTAGCTCTTTTTTTATTTTCACACTTGTATATTTACAATTCTTATAGTTATATTTATGGTATTTAAATATATAATAAAATATCAAATATAAATAACACCAAAAAGTTTATTGCGCTTTCGTAGATTTAGAAAAGGCCTACGATCGAGTGGTGAGGAATGAGCTGTGGTCAACGTTATCTACGTATGGGGTTAGAGGTAGAAAGGAGAGTGAATGCAGGGAATATGGTAAATGGTGCCTGCGCGCCTTTATGAATAGCCAGATTGTGTCTCAAAGGACCAGACTGGCTGTGCATGCAGAAGTGTTGGTGCCAACACTTACGTATGGTAGTGAAAGTTGGGTATGGCAAAAGAATCACAAAAGTAAAATAAATACGGTAGACATGAGAGCGTTGAGAAGCATGAGTGGATTAAAACTGAGTGACAGAGTAAGAAATAGTGTGATAAAAGAACATTGTGGTGTAAAAGAAGATGTAGTGACAAAAATTAACAAAGGTATGCTTAGATAGTTTGGGCATTTAGAGAAAATGAATGAAAGGAGACTGACAAAAAGGATTTATGAGTCAAGAGTGAATGCGAAAGTTGGAAGGGAAAGACCAAGGCGAACGTTCCTGAATCAAATCCCGGACATTTTTAACAAGGGTCAAGTCAAGAGCACTCTAAACCGACGAACTTGTATGAACGGTTTAATGTGAATGAAGGAAGCGAAGGAGATATGCAAGGATCGTGGCATGTGGAAGGACGTCGTCTTTACCTACCCCTATGGCAATGAGGCGTGATGTATGTATGTATGTATGTATATTTACAAATCTTATGGATGTAATTATGGTATTTAAATATAAATGCACAAATGGTGAATCATTTGTTAAGAGGTAGGTTAGGTCTTTGGTAGGGTGGTCATATGCCACGGCCGAGGCCTCCCTCAGTCAGTCCTCAACTAGTCCAGACTCAAATAATTTAGAAAATGATCGAACCCGGGACATTTACTCGCAAGCAAGTATTCGCAACACTGCGCCAACGAGGCCGTCAATATAATTCTATATATCAATCATATGACGTCAAATAATTAATAAGTTGCGTCAGTCGCAACGAAACGTAACACTTCTCAAAATCATTACACAAAATGATGAATAACGCCAGCTAATAAGGAATTATACAAACCGCAAACACCTTATTTGTTCCGAGAAATTAAATTATAGTAATTTTAGAATCTGAGAAATTATATTTCCATTAAGAGGATCGCAGCCTTTTTTGCTATTAGCAATGTGCGCTTTTAAAACATGCATTACATGTCCATTAAAAACCTTCTTGAAGAGTTTTCAATTCAAACGCAAAATTCAGCCACATGTCATGTGATATTTCAATGAAATTTGTTGTTCTCTATGAAACTACGTATTCAAAAAAAGCCTACGTTATGCCTATTAACAGACGAACAACTCTTTAAAGTACGTTACTTTGTCTTGAGTTTGTTTAGCCGTGATACCTCAGACTCATCCGGGGCACCAGAAACGAATGCTAAAGTTAAGCACCTGGTGCCTCACTTTTGAATGAAGTTCCGCTGGATTCGGGTTTGTGCCTAAAAGCACTTTCCAGCGAAAAATAAAGCAGCTGTTATTTATATTACAAGCAGATACTTTAGTCTTTTAATTTTATAAATATGTTAATCTAATATTATATATTAATAATGCTGTAAGGTTCCCATCAAGACAAAAATCTTTGATTTATCAAGACCACTGCAAGAAGTCAAATTCCCGGCCAACAATTTAGCAATAGAGTTCCCGGGTTTATTTTATAGCAGAATTAATTTAGGATTTCCTAATGAAATAAACACCATTTGAAGGTTCCACTGCTAGGCACAGCCTTCTCACACATAGAAGAGAAGTTTTTCAGAGCATAGACCCACCACGACACTCCACTGCTGATTGTCAGGCTACACAAGACCTTTTTTTTTCGCTGGGAAATGCTTTTAGTCACGTACGCCGATCTAAAAGGTTAGGAATGTGGGAGGAGATGAGGGAGAAGACCTCGCAATACCCGCTAAAACACAGTGGAACTTTTTTCATCCATAAGTGAGGCGCCAGGTGTTCTAGTTTCACATTCGTCCCTGGTACCTCAAATAAGTCCATCTGGAGATTCTAGGAAGTGGGAGGAGATGCGCACATACGTGCCGTCTAGTACCCTACTTCCTCCCGCGGTGAGTATTATCCCTCTCCTGCTCATGGGGCTCTTTAAGCGAGACTACAGTCTCGCAGAAGGATACTCCTGCCCACATCCTTTCATTGAAATCCATCGCACCTACAATGCTCCCCAAAGAGAGATCGCCACCGATTAGCGCCACCAAGAGGTGACGCTGAGGTCCCTAGGCTACAAAATCTGCCGCAGTGTGATGCCTTGAGTCGATAGCTGCACCACACTGTTGGCAAGCGGTTGACTCCTCCCGGCCAATTCGATGCAGGAAGTTTCCGAAGCATCCACGCCCGGTCAGAACCTGCAACAATCTGTAGGAGAGCGACCCGATTGCCACGTCCGATTCTGGGGATCCGAGAGGCTACACAAGGCCTACAATTACTTCTGATGAATATAAGTTACCTCATAATGTGTCCCTTAACCAGAAAGCGTAATGATGGATTGAAAACGTCAACACTCGAGAACGTAAGTTTCTTTTCATGAAAAGAAACTTGGGGAATCGAATTCTCTGAACCAAAATTGGAGTCTCACAACTGGGCCTTCAAAACTGATTGTATATATATTATACCTATTACTTTATTAACACCGCCAACCTTCTCTTTCTTTTCTATGACAGTCTCCCTTAGTAATAAGACCATCATCAGCCAATTGCACACTAAATCAAGTTTTTCATAGTTTTCTCTTCAAAATTTTTACGTTACGCGAGCCACATAAATATGAGTCTATTTAGTCTTTCATTTAGTTTATACACTAATACAGGAACAGATAAATGATTTTTTAAATCTAAACGAAAACTTGTAAGAGTCTGTGTGAACGAGAGAACGAGAACGAAGGTAGTGGTTTTATAATTTAATTACTATGTCACCGTGGGAATCACCACACAATAGGACGGTAGTCAAAACCAAGGAAGTTGACTATTACGCTCGATTACGTACAACAATCATACGCATAACATGTGATTCACTTAATAACAGATTGTTTGCATATTGGATAAATATATAAAATAAAATTTTCTCGGACACTTACTTTGTGCATGACTATTTTTTTCCTCGTGGATACCTGGAATACTCGGAAGGATGTTCCAGGGTATGCCGGACTCATACCGGCATTGGAGACAGGGTCTCGAGAACGCGACTGACAGACATTCGCAACCCCGCCAACGATGTGCCGGTTTAGGCCCAACTCGGTCAATGACCAAAACGTGCTCCGAAGGTGGATAGCCTCGAGCACCTGGCAAGCCATCAACCACCTCGCTGGACCTCTCTTTATTGGGCAACGGACCCCGCTTCCGTTAACTAAAGGTCATCACTAAGGATCCCTCCTAAGACGGCGATCGTGGGCCTCTCGCCTCCTTCCCGGAATTTTGTGTATGACTATAATTTAACCTGTCTGAAGTTACGTATGCAAGGCTGTAACGATTCTCTATTATATGAATAAGTTCCTCATACCTAGTTTTAGCTAGCGGTGTCATATTATAAGCATATTTTCCCTAACCCGTGTGATTTTAGGCTAAATCCTTTTTTAGTAATCTTCTACATCACTAAACGAAATACCGCCTTAATTATTGAATCAATTGGGGGAATAGTTTTAGAGGTCTCGTGACGAGAGAGTGATTGTTAAAGTTAAATTTCTTTAGACGCTTTAGGTAAAAATTTTACGGATGAAACGCGTGGTTAGCGTCACAAAGATATGCGGCGTTTTTATACTAATTCGTTTGAAGGTTAAGTAGATTTCATATT
This sequence comes from Elymnias hypermnestra, assembly GCA_015832385.1. NCBI lineage: Eukaryota > Metazoa > Arthropoda > Insecta > Lepidoptera > Nymphalidae > Elymnias > Elymnias hypermnestra. The sequence goes on from JACTOM010000067.1 coordinate 954,440, forward strand.
TAGAAATAACATGTGGCATTTTATTTCTAACATATCTTCCTTTTTCCCTCTCTCTAAGTCTCGGAAATCTAGTCTTAGATTTGTATAAATATAAACAAGACTTAAAAATAGTTTGCCAAAGAAGTTTCACTTCTAAAAATAAGGGCTGAAACAAAATAAACTCCGTAAGCATGTATATCCACCCTGGAATAATTGTCAATATTCAAGAAATATCGCGTATCTAATATATAATATGGTAGTGAAAGTTGGATATGGCAGAAGAAGCATAAAATTAAAATAAATGCAATAGAGATGACAGCGTTGAGAAATATGAATGGATTGAACCTGAGTAACATAGTAATAAATAGTGTGATAAGAGAACGTCATGGTATAAAAGAAGACGTAGTGACTAAAATTGAGAAAGGTATGCTTAGATGGTTTGGGCACGTAGAGAGAATTAATGAAAGGAGACTGACAAAAGGATATATGAGTCAATAGTGAATGGGAAAGTTGGAAAGGGAAAACCAACGTGAAAGTTTCGAGACCATTAAATAAGGGCCATATCAAGAGAACTCTAAACCGACGAACTTGTATGAAAGGTTTAATGAGAATGGAAGAAGCGAAAAAGATATGCAAGGATCGTGGCAAGTGGAAGGACGTTACCTCTGCCTACCCCTATGGGAATGGGTACTAATATCCTCATGACATTTGTTGCGCCACTACAATAAAATCTTGGTGTTACCGACCGTAACCGATAGTTTACCCTCTGAATAATAATGTTATCAGATTATTATAATAGTTTTGTTGGACAGCAATAAAATTGCTATCAAAAAAAATCATGACACACTAATAGGTTGAACACGGACACGTTTAATAAGCCTATCAAATATTGCATCCATTTAAACCTTGACAAGTTGTTCCTTTCCCTCGTTGACAATGAGTTTCGTTAAGAAATATTATTCACAAAGCGTCCATTCATAAAGTAAACTCATTTACAATGTATATATTTTTTACATTTAAGAAAACTGTGTGATTGGGCAATGAATATTTCACGTAGATTTTGAAATAAACAGAAAGAGATACACTTGGCTTTATAATGTTATGTTATGATATGGATATTTTATATGTTGAATTTAAACAACTATTTTTGCGTAATATATTGCGTTAAGAATGAATGAATTACTCATCAAATGTTTACTCTACGCTGATGATCAAGTAATACTTGCATCATCTGCTAATGACCTACAGGATATGGTAAATATTATGAATGAAGCTTTGAAAAGAAAATGAATGAAAGTGAATGTAAACAAAACGAATGTTATGCTTTTTGAAAGAGATGAATCTATGATGAATGGCAATATTTTGATAGATGGGGAACAAGTGAAAGAGGTGAAAGAATTTGTATACTTGGAATCTAAATTTACAAAAGACGGAACATGTGAAAGAGAATATTAAAAGGAGAGTGAATGCAGGGAATATGGTAAATGGTACTCTGCACGCCTTTATGAATAGCCACATGGTGTCTCAATTATTATAAGGATTATAATATATGTCAACCAATACGAGCTTTTTACTGGAAAATAGTTGAAATTATACGTATTATCACAACATATTTAATCTAAAACTACTGGTTTAAACACTTATGTTACACAAGATATTTGTGAAGTAAAAATAAAAGAAATTAAGCGGCTACAAAATCTAGTTATAAGATTTCTCTTTGGACTATCAAATTCGATCACATATCTTAATACCGCAATCAATTTAATTGGCTTCTGCCTTTTCTTTCTCCCTCATGTGTTATCCTTTTCAATTCTCTTGCTTCAACTTATTTAAAAGAATGGTTTTCTTTTCTGGGGCTAGCAGAAGTCTTCTTTAGTTCCTTGTCTATCACACTGAACACTGCGGTAATACCTTTACAGCGAAATTAAAAAGAATATCACACTCTACCACTGGAAATACAACAAAGTCTCTCCATAACTTTAGAAGACAAAAACACTCCCACTATTTGTCGCAGCACTCGTAAATATCCTTAGTTTTAGTAGTGTTATATATATTTTTTTATGTAATTGTAATTCAAATAATAAACGTTTGCAATACGTACGCGCCGTCCATAATAATAAATATTATCATAGAACATAATTGGCAATAATTTGTCTATTACATTATATTTATTGAGCTCATTTAGAGATAAACCATTTGTGTTTCTTAACAGTAAAATGCAATACCAATTTTGAATTACCCTGATTTGGGATTCGAATCCAAGACCGAATGATCTTTAGCCGAACCAAACTACACTCGGTATTTAAATGAAAAGTACATCAAACGTTTGCTCAGTGTACAACGATCCTAACGTAAAAGAAACGAAGGTTTTTGTCGATCTCATTGACGCACGGCGACAAAAAGTTAATTAATTAATTTCTTCGGTAAATACGAGAATTAAAAATAAAATGTAAAGTTCAATTGAATTTCTTAAATCAGTCAACACAGGGTACAGTAGGCGAATTGGCAAACCGTTGATCTCGCAAACGTTTTTCTGTCTTTTATGTAATAAGGTAATGTAAGTAGTAGGCTATACGTTAATAGCTTCTACTGTTGGCTCCCTCATTCATAGGAAGGAAGGTTTTTAAAGCATTGATCCGCCACACTGCACCAACAAGTTTTACACATACCCCAGAATTCCTCTCGGGATAATATATGTTTCCTCGATATATTCCTCGATGTAAGGTATACAAAATCATGTCATTCTTGTATATTAGCCTGACAGCCTGCATTGGAGCAGTATATTGGGTCTTGGCTCTAAAAACCCTCTCTCTTATATGTGAGGAGGCCTGTACCCAGCAATGGCACGTTAATAGAATAGAATAGAATAGAATGATGATGTCATTGTAAAATATAGATATCAAAACCGGAGTGAAGTAAAACTATAATTTTATATTAAATAGCTTTATTTAATTATACATACATAGATTACGTCTCATTCCCATAGGGGGAGGCAGACACCACGTTCTTTCACTTGCCACGATCCTTGCATAGCTCCTTCACTTCTTTCATTCTCATTAAAAAAGATCGTCGGTTTAGAGTACTCTTGACCTGGCTCTTATTTTTAAAGTCCTGAATTTCGTCTCAAAAAACGTTAGCCTTGGTCTTCCCCTTCACTTTTGCCTCATAAATCCTTTGTCAGTCTCCTTTCATTCATTCTCTCTACGTCCCCAAACCATCTAAGCATACCTTTCTCAATTTTAGTCACTACATCTTCTTTTATACTGCAACGTTCTCTTCTCACACTATTTCTTACTTTGTCACTCAGTTTCAATCCGCTAAAGTCTAAGGAAATTATTTCAATTCACACATAAAGAATTGATTTATTTTAACTATAAAAACATATGTATTTAAGTCATCTTTACTATAAATTCGAATATACGAAATATCTCGTCTATTTTTTCTGAACCATAAGACACATTTACAAGACCAACATAAAATATATAATATGATTCCTAGAAATATATATTTTAACGTTACTTTGTAGTCATTATTTTAATTTATTAGTACTATAAAAAACAACTAGCAGTAGCAGTTCATCTTCACTCACATTTGATCCATATTTTTTAGACTATAAACACAAAATACGAATTTCAAAACGATTAATTGTAATATTTTAATACCTTCTTCACACAATAAGACGCACATAAAATTTATGACACTTTTATGTAAAATAATGTGTTTTATAGTGAAAAAATGCGGTACATTTATGCGATACATTTCCGTCATTTTCAACTTACGTTTAAGCAGTCTAAAACAAACATACCTGCGGTATAAACAGGCACGTGGTACGTTAAAAAATGACGTGTTAAATGTACCTAGATAATTATCGTGAGACCAAAAAAATAGACTACTAATATAACCTTTGAAATTGAATGACTATTAATAAAAAAGGATCGTTCAATACCCGGATATTAACTGTTACACATATTAGATTAGAAAGGAATTTGACAGGACCTGTATCTAAACATTTATTTATTTAACATTAGTATGGCAAAGTTGAATAGGTATATAGAAAATACTTTATTGTATGCCAAACAAGAAACATAGAAAGAGGTAAAAGAGAAAGATATATATAAAAAGGCAGTCTTACACAGCGATTTCTGGCAAGGAACCTTTGGGTTAGAGATATTGCTTAAATGTAATAGGGTTGGTAGGGAAGGCTAAATACAGATAAATATAATTAACTTTTTTATTTATATACATCATAAATATACATAACAGAATTTATATTCATACACAAATTCAAATATAAATAACATATATGTCGGAGAATACGAGAGAACGGAGAAGCATAAAGCACAGGGGCATAGGTTTCTCCGCCGACATCGTCATTAATGGAATCCATTATTTAGTTTCTTATTCTGTGGGCGTTCGTGGGTAATGTTGGTGCAATCAAACACTTTATTAATTAACTCGGTTTATAATGTTCAATCTCTTAATGTTCCCGATATGAATTTACACAAACTCATTAACAATAATAGCTAGGAACACGACAGTTTCAATAGGCGACTACTCCGGCCGACCGCTACTCGAGAACTGCCGAGAGACGCGCCGGACTGCCACTTATTGACTCTGCCCCTACGCCGATATACAGATGGCGCCAGCGTTCCACAGACTATTACACACGGAACAGCGATCCACAGACTCTTGCACTCCGACATATATATAAGTCGGAATCAAATAGTAACCGGATCGCCAGCGCCATCTATCGGCGCTAGATAGAGTCAATGTGTCACAGACGGGCGGCGTGCTCCACAATTCTCGAGTAACGGTCCACCAGAGCGGTTGACTATTAAACTATCGTGCGTTCCTAACTATTAAAGTGTTTTTTATGTGATTGGGCATTATAATCTGAGTTTATTAATAAAGTGTTTGATTGCATCAACATTACCCACTGACGCTCACAGTTTAAAGGTTGAATAATGGACCCCACTAATGACGATGTCAGCGATAACCTATGCTTTCAATATATATATATGTTTAAGAATTTAGATTATCTATTTGAAGAATACCATTCTTCTATAAGTGTTCAATTACTTAACTCGTCCTAAGCGAGTGAAAAGATTTTGATGAAATGTGTTGTATGCCTAGAGATGGTTTCTTCTTCTTCTGGGTCGATCTCTTAATTGCTGAAGATTGAGCCTTTGGCTCCGTTAATGAATTTGTTAAAGTGACACTCTATCTTCTATCTATCGCGGTTTTTGCTTCTCTTAAAACAGCTGCTAACAAGTCTGCAAGTGACAAATCTGGCCACAACATCAGTAGGTAGGTGATTGCCCGCGAGGTCTCTTATCTTCGACCTTGCCCACCTAAGTAACTTTTAGTAAGTTGTCTGGGTATCAGCGACCATCGACACCAAAGGAAGCAAGAATTCTTTTATAGCAAATTGTTAAGAGTCTAAACTTGATTTTGTGTCGACCGAGAATAGATCTGTTGGTCTTTTTGGCAGTCTACACTATGCGAATGATCCTTCTTCAGCACCACTGAAGCGTCAATCTGTTTTCAATATGGTTTCAAGAATGGTTCCATTACCAATTCCTTGCTTACCCCATATAATCCTGGGATTGAGATTTAGTAGACAATTAAATTGCTAAAAAAACTGTCAGTTTATTCCAAAGAAAATAATGTAACATCAAGTTAGTCAGCGTAATGATGCGAGTCCTTGCTTAGGAGAGATTCTGGGTACGATTCCCGATAGAGCAAAGTTGTGAAATTGAATTGTCTTATTTATCTAAGTCTGGACTGATAGCAAGCTTCAGCCGTAGCTAGTTACCAGGCAAAAATAATGACTATATCATCTTGGCATCGGGTATGATTACAGTCAGACATTAACCTCGCAGTAATATAAAATGATAGATAAATATTTGAAACTCATACGAGAGTAACAGATTTACAGTTTATTAAAGCCATTATATATATTCCCGATATAAATGAACTCAATTTTGAACCATTTTAAACATATAAAATAATGAGAGATGAATAACACAAAACCAGACAACCACTAACTAATGAAATTAGATTATAACATAGATAATTGAATACCCACGAGACAATAGCAACGCTTGTGATACGAACAAAAACAGGTTAGTAGAACAGTTTGACTAACGGTGAACACATATGATACGTAGTGAAAGCCGAATGTGATCGACTGTTAATATTTTATTACATAGAATTCTATTGGAATGGAGTTGTTTATCGTAGACGCGAGTTATACTAGAAAAAGTGTACATCCGACACTTTTCCTATAAGTACGTTACTGACACAAGTATATCGACACTAGAAAGCAAGCACGTAGTAATCTACAATTATTGTTTGAATATAAATATTACGGCAAAAGCTACTCCCTCTCGCCGAAGGAGAAAGGGGTTTGCTCTCCCTGGGCTGAACCTTTAAAAGTCAGATTCATCCGGAGCGCCAGTACTAAATGCGTCAGCGACCACCTGGACCCCACCACCTGTGTCTAGAGGGTTTCGCTGGGTTTCTGTAAGTGTCCTGGTATAGTCAGCGAATCCCACAATACCTGATGGAGGTTTGTACTTCTTCTGGCTTAAAGAAAAGGTAACTCTACACACACACTAACATCCCACTGCTACTTATTTTACAACATAGACCTAAAGGGTCTATGTTGTAAAATAAGTAGCTTTTCTCTATTGTGAATTGGTGCAAGTGCACTCTCTATTCTTTCATTCAAATAGTCCAATATGATGGGTATGTCCGATCCAAGACGACCACAGAGAGACCAAGGTAAATCTTATCGGCCAATTGAGAAGATCTTAATAGAAAACTCAATATGGATGGAGCCGAACAAACTAACCAATAGACCAATGAGGCATTTACTTCATCTGGTGACATAAACATATACAAATCATGTCCAAAAGTAATAAATCTTGTCGATGAATATCAAAGATATATTTATTTCTGTTCTAATGAACAATTTTACAACAATTACTGCATGTTTGCTTTCCAGGGTAGATATGTGGATTTATTTATTAGAAAAAGATAGACGTATATAAAAATGTTACACAGATTTTAAGGGAAGCCAAGCATTTTGCAGGGCAGAAAACTCTTGCACTAAGCTAACTATAGCTTTCTACCAAATATACATATATAAGTATCCCATTGACGCCCCACTGCTGGGCAAAGGCCTCCTCAGTCAGTCACTCAGTAGAAAAGATGGTTTTTAGAAAAAAGACCCACCACGCTGCCCAAACTCTGAAATTACTCATTCGATTTTGGTGTTTTTTTTTATTTAATTATAAACAAGTCATTCCGATGGAATAGTAGACAGTGTACGTCATAATAAAAAATAAAAAAAATACTTTTTTACACAGAGAAAACGTTATTATACATTAATAAGTTCTATAAGCATCAAGTAGAGCTGTGAGTCTTAAATTTAGTAATATAGAACACATAGGGAGAGAGTGAGAGAGACGCACGCACACAAAGAGAGAAGGAATTTCATCTGGACACTTCCACTACATCTCTGGCCTTTTTGTAAACATACATAAGAAATGTATAATTTTGAACTGGGAGCATTTTGTTTTTGAATTTATTTTACTTTAATTTAATTGCAAATATCTTATCACCCAATATATAATTATAGTCAAGGATAACTACTAAGTTATCCTTCATTATAGTACTAACGTATATGAATACAATTACGTTTTGTGTCATTTATAAAAATATATTAATGGGGGACTGTTCAATATTTTATTTTATGTATATTAAGTTCTTTATATTTGTTTAAACTTGTAAAATGGCTGTGTGTATAAATTCCCGTTTCTCAAATATATTCAGGTTCAGCTTTAAAGTATTTATGTTTGACTTCGGACGAAACTGAATGTCAACGTCCCCTTTATAATTCCCACGTTGTTGTTCTGTATTTTAATTATTTTATATTCAGAAATACTGTGCCAGGTTGTTCAATTTAAATTTCAAATGGCATTCAACACGAAAAGGTAAACAAATACAAATTAAACGTATTAGATACACACTAGTGGACGAAATTCCACCATAATTAATTATAAATATTATTAATGTTATATTGTCAAATATTATACATCTATATTCACCGTTTTGCCTATTTTTCCTATCAAATTCCTGTGTTTTTTTTTTTTTAAAGAAAAAAGCACCAAAGGAATTTGTAAAATAAACAATATCGTGTTTTTTTAACAAACAAAAAAACTATGCGAAATAATATCTCGAAATATGCCAAACACATAGTAAGGTGTGTAATGTTATTTATTGATTTAACGTATTTTTATGCATAATTAAACAAAAATACTGGCATTACGCACTCATTATCTATATAAAGTCTAAATATGTGAAATTTCATAATCTTTTGTCCATCCAATTTTCGTAAAATGGTATACAAAGTGTTTGATTCACGTATTAATATATAGGTAAAGTAATCACTTATAACTTACTAATAAGGAGATAGTACAATATCCGTTATATGCTACTTCACTGATAAAATAACAAGAACCGAAAATAACTTACATCCAAAAGAGGGTTATTACGTCAATATTTTACTTTGGAGTGAGTGAGTATTATTATAACTTGAAGTTGTAAAAAATAACACTAACATTTTATTATTTTGTATTGGTGTTTAATATGATTTTATTTTAATTGAAAAAAACTAGGCTTTGAGACCATCCAGCCTCATTTTTACTTTGAGATTGTAATCTATTACCATAATACAATCTTCGTCATAGTCAGTGTCTATTATATATTTGGGTATCTCTATATATGGCAATAACACTAACTATTCAATTAATTTTTTTAGATTCAAGAAGAAAAATCATAGATCAAATATTATTATTTAAAATTCTTCATAACTTAGTTGACTCCAAATTCCTCTTTAGAAATATTTATTTCAAAAGTCCCAGGAACATTTAAGACACCAATCATTGTTTTTGGAACCTGAGACTTTGACTAACTATCCCAAAATACATTCATTTATCAAGCATGTAACATTTATAATGAAAATTGTAATTAAGTTGTTATCATGCACTATTTAGATTATCCTTAAATACACCCGATTTAAGGATAATCTAAATCAATGTTTAATATAAAGGTTTTTTTTTTGGTGTTAAACTTTTACCTTATCATTTTTAATAGCATTTTACACTATATTTTACATAAAATAATGTAAATTATGTCTTAGTAATTAGTGAAAACTCGAGTGATTTTTGTGTAATTATTTATAATATAGTTTTTAAGTTATGTAATAATTGTTTGTTTCACAAATAATAAATAAATACTCCATCTGTGATATAAATGCCTCGTACCTTATATGTAGTCTACAACAAAATACTTTTCAGAAACAAATAACATGATGAAATATCCGTTATTAATCCTATAATAACGTCAGAGTAACAGTTATCGAAAGATAGCAATAACTCCCATGCTTACGAATTACCACTGTAATATTTAATACCACTGTATAATTTAATATTAAAGAAATAGATTAAGTTTCCAATTTTTAATTACCTTACCTTACATAGTAATTGAAATTTCTTTTAATTATTTTATTTAATTTAACTGTGACAGTACTGAGTATTTCCCTGAGAAATAAGGATTATTATTATTATTAGCCATTATCCGAGATACATAGGAGTATTTTGATTTTAAAATCAACACAGCGAATTTTGGACACATCGTGGTGAAAATTTTTCGCTAACATATCAGAATAGAAGTACGATATACCCAAAGTATAAAATAATTACTCATAATCCGAACGGGGGTACCAAAAGACCCCAAATACTTGGTTTTTGAAGTGAAACTTCTTTAAGCGTAAGAGGGTAACGTGTTAACGAATGAAACGCGTGTTTAGCGTCACGAAGAGGAGCAGCGTTTTGTACTAATTCTTTTGAAGGTTAGGTTGTTTTGATATTTACAAATAACATGTGGCATTTTAGTTTGCCACTCTTCATTAAATCAATTAATATACAACTTTTATTTACAATGCGTCACTTAAGATTTCAATAAAATATTTGTATTAATTAAATTCGTTAAATTCCTAACATATCTTCCACTTTTCCCTTTTCCTCCCTCTTAGTCTGGACAATCTAAAGTTTTAGATTTGTATAAATATAAACAAGACTTAAAAATTAGTTTGCCAAAGAAGTTTCATTTCTGACATGTGTACTTTGTACGTCCACACTTTTAACTTTTTTGATATCAAATACAGATTTTAATAATTTGCACTTTCGAAAAAAATTTCGTCATAATGCTATTAAGAGTACATAAAAATATGAAGACAATACCTCTTCTTTTACTCAAGTTATTTTAATAAAACTCATATATGGGGGATTACAATTACCCCACTTCGACTTGCATAGTTTAAACTAAGACAGTGCTTAAAAAATGTAATCATTTATAACGTATTCAAATTCGAGACCACTTGACATCCTGCGGCAAAAGCTAACCACTAAACCATTAAGTTCATCACATTAAGTTGATATCAATTTCGTTTTATTAATCAAAAATGTGTACAAAGTTTATAGAGCCGATTAACTTTGCCAATTGTAAACAGACTTGACCTCGAAAACATTAGATCATAAGTATAACTCGGTATCTATTTATATACCTGCTGTTCCCCGTGGTGTTACCCGCTTTCTCGATCCCCGATAGAATTTGAGAAGGAAACCTTAAAAAGGGAATATTTATGCTGTATTTTAAGTCAATCGTACATATAGTCTTGTCCACTGATCGCGGCTATATTTACATAACCATAATATTAAAAAAAAAATAAAACCAGCTTAAAATATTCCTTATAAATTAAGGTATCTGACAGTGAAAGTCCCCTCAAAAACTGTTAAGCCGTTTCAGATATAACAAACCAGTTTGTAAAACGAAACTCAAACTCAAAATACAAAACTTTCATCAAAAATAAATGAAAAGCAATATCAAAACGTAAATTAGGAATGATTATTTTTCCTATGCATTTTTTACGGTATTTACAGCCATAAATCTAGACTGCATTCGGTTACTAGAAGGATTATTATCTAAACTAATAATTAACGAGGAAAGATTTGTATTTTTGAACATAAGTCTGTATGTATGTTTGTAACGTTTTCACACAAAAACTACTGGATCAATTTCAATAATTTACCTATCATTCGAAAGCTGCATTTTCACTGAGCGAAATAAGCTATATTACTTTCACAAAAAAATAGGGATCCCTAATAAAAAAAAGCACTAATGTAATCCAAGGTGTGGAAAAATTGGTCACCAAAATCTGTCTGTGCGCTGGGGAAAATTTGATGATTTTGATGATTGAACGTATTAATATCTACAAAAAAATCCGGGCCATTATATGTCCTACCTACCTACTTTTTTTTAATTCTAAAAGTTTATATAAGTACTGACAATAATCAAACCATATTATTCATACCTCTATGTTATTTCTCGTCCTACTAAATGATATTTTTAAAGACAGTTTTGAAAAAAAACCCTTTTTAAAATATTAAAATCAGACATTACATTCAAAAGATATAACGAATTAAAAAAAAAAACTAAAAATAATGTATCCAGAGTCGAACTGCAACACAATATTTGTCAAATGCTGAGTATAGGAAGACAATAATTTTATGCTAAAATTTACTGAGCCGATTTTAATTCCGATATAAAGTAAAGTAAGTAAGTAGCAGCCCGTTAACGTCCCACAGCTGGGCACAGGCCTCCTCACTCCGAGGAGCGAGGGTTTTTAGAGCGTAGACTCACCACGCTGCTCCACTGCGGATTGGCAGGCATAGTACACAAGTGTACTCCCTATTCCTTCACTCTCATAGTCCGATGAGACGGAAATCCGACACGATCGGAGAGAGATCAGGCGTGGGACCGACGGCTTAACGTGCTCTCCGAGGCACGGGGGTGGATCACACCGCCAACTTCCCAACTTTGAGCAAATATTGAGAAAATCTTAATGGAAATCTCAATATTTTAAAATCATGAAATGGCCCGACCCGGTCGTGTCGGATCCCCGTCACTTACGCTATACAAACCAGTAACTAAAAGTTTAAAAAACGTATATTTATTCACAAAACAACAGCGTATGTACTTTCATATGTATTAATTGAAAAGCTGCCCATATAAAACTACAAACAAACACTCTAATTATATTTATTTATGTATACGACAGAAGAAATCATTGACACAGTTGCAAACATGCAAAACGGATAGAAAGAATCCTAATGAATGAAGCGATTTGGGTTTTGGAGGACAACTACTTTAAAAAAAACTAGTATTTAATGCCACAGTGCTAATTTCCATAAACGACGGTTAATTATATACAATATACGTCGGCCTTGGATATATAATAACCATTCTTATATATAAAACACAATATTTCGTTGTATTTAATAAATCGTACTGTTTCATCTGATTTTGTAGATTATATACATTGATTTATTGCAGTAAATTTTAGGTGATAGTGTGTTAATTAACAACAACGAATAAATTCCTTAATTAGCAAAGGCCGAAGCTTTTTATACGCAGCTAATAAAAAAAAACAATCTCCTATATTCCAGAGAACTCTGAACTGTTATAGATGTAACAAACGAATTCATTCATTTAATATAAAAAGCTTTTAATTACTTTAAATTAATGTTATAAAACAACCATTACAAAACCTTACAACGTTTTAATGATGTAATAAATTATTATAATTTGTCAAACTACAGAATTATAATTACTTGCAAATTAACTTTACAATTGATGGGTATAGAAGCAGCGAGTTCTTTAAACCTATTAAAAATAACCTTGCATTCATTATGGAAAATATAAGTTACTAGTTGTTAACCGTGGTTACACTCGCTTTTGGGAATATAGGGATATCTACGCCAAATTCCAATGTATATACGTATATGTCACGAGGTAATAGAATCAATTCTCACTGGTTTTCCTAAATTAAAACCTAAAGTTTAAAGTGTCTACATTTATCATCTTCCCACGGGAAGATTACGATATAAAAAGAATATTTCAAATAGAGATATGTCCCTAAAATTAAACATTATGAAATGGCAAATGGTAATCTATTAACGTCCCACTGCTGGGCACAGGTCTCCTCACTCATAGGAGATAGGGTCTTTATAGCATTGGCGCCACCACGCTTCTCCATTACCTTATATTTATAATTAATGCGGCGATATGCAGGTTTCCTCACGATGTTTTCCTTTACCGAAAAAAAGTTTCATTTTAATAAGGAGTAACTTAACTGTTGCACCACAAGGCCATCGTAGCTGTTATAGGATTGTCTATATTCAAAGCATACCTTGATACATCTCTACTTGTATTAGTAGATAAAGAAGGTATCTATTTCTCCAGAAGAATTCCTCCAGATTTACAACGTCTATTATCAAGTATGGATCACCACACCTTCAATTTTAACAAAGTGTGTTGCAAAAATGAGACCTATTCCAACTAAAACCCAATCCAATCCAATCGTAGGTTCGGTTTACATTAATCCAAAATCTTTCTTTAGGAAAAATTACTGAAACCGTCTATATTTAAGTGACAGGAATCAAGAAATGACCAACAACCTCAACGCACAGTTTTCACCAATTAAAACAAGGTTGTCCTTAATTAAAATAACAAGTCTGGTCCCGTAGAATCTTGGCATTAATTCAAAGGTGTCTCATCAACATTTCCTTGCCCTTATCCCACTACGTGGGGTCGGCGCAGCATGTTTTCTTTCGCCACTTTATTCTATCAGCTGTCCTTTCTACAATCAAACCCCTTACACACGTATCCTCTTTCACACAGTTCATCCACACTTTTTTTGGTCGCCCGGCTCTGCCCCTTACCATATTTAGGGCCATCTTGCATACATGGCTATCCTCCCTTCTCGTGACTTGTCCAAACCAGGATAGTCTTCCACTCCTTTTTTGCACACAGCAAATTTGCCCTAAGATAAGGTAAACCCTAAAGAAATCTTTCTTAAAGCAAAATTCCTCACGAATTCGTGTACTCATCAGCCTCTACTTTCCATTTTTAATAGAGCCTTCTATAAAGGTCGTAAAGTTCAAGTTTGTAATAAAAATCCGAAAAAAAAACCTCTATTTAAGCACTAATATCGTCAAAAATTTTTATATTTTTCATATAGTTTTGTCCAATGGTCAACTGATGACGATATAAAAGATACGACTTAAAATCTAAGTTTACGAATGTTCCTTCTTACCCTGAGAAGAACCTATAACAAAGTCAGAAGGGTATTCTTTTTATAAAGAGTTAAATAATTTGCAGTAACGAAGCACTGTGAACAATGTAACTAAAATTAAGTATACTACAGAATGTTCCGCTTATCTTATAGCAAACGAGCTCTTTGCTATCTTTGCATTTGTAATCGTTCTACATAACAGTGTAAAGTTAACATTATATATAAAAATTCAAAGTCCATTGTGCAATATACAAACCGGTTTATTAATTATAGTAATATTCGTTTGGTTAGTCTTATTTGTAAGATAGGTGAGACTTGATAAATGTTGCAAGGTATTAATTTATTTATTCAATCAATCAACCAATTATTACAGATATTAACCAACTTGTACTTCTCCATCCTTTTCAAATCAAATCAAAATATTCTTCATTCAAGTAGGCTCAAAAAGCACCTTTGAATCGTCAGTAGTCTGTCCGTTGGTAACAAATCTACCACCGGTTCGGAAAGTTGAATCCGCTGAGAAGAAACCGGCAAGAAACTCAACGGTTACTCTTTTAAAGATGTTAAATTTTGTATGCTACAATGTGTAATATATTGCTTCTATACTGGAATCAAATCCAAACATTTCTATCGCTTAAATAATCCTCAACATTATAATATGCCTTTTGTAACCGATATTTCACTCTTAATAACGAAATAAAAAATAAAACTATGGATTTAGAAGCAAGCCTAAATTACAAATAATTAGTTAATATGTAACACTGAATGCATTATTGGTGAAGAGCCTAATTGTAATATTGACTTTCTATTAATGTCCTATCACTAATTAGGATAAGATTTATCAGTTAATAGATGTAAAAATTAAGTTAATGCCCTTATTAACTACGTATCTTCAGAAATAAACCCAAAAACTCAAAAATTTAGTTCTTTGTAAGGCAATGGTAACTATCATTATATTGCCAGTATTATTATAAGATTTCTGTCTTTGTAATCTTTTTTTATTGAATTTTATATTGATTGCCTAAATTCATGCGTTACGAGCTGGTTTAAATGTCAGAATATTAATGAGTTGTTTATAAAATTGCGTCCCAAGTTGCAGAACGTTTCGTAATATTAGCAATTTAAATGACATCATTAATTATGTACAACATTTTTGTGCGATAATTTTTAGGCGTTTTAAATCGCTTTGAGTACAACGAAGGAAATTATATTATGGTATATGTTACCTTTTGAACCGGTCGAGGAGGTTCAGGCACGTCTGAATCCCATTCAGAGCTAAGATCATCGCTAGAGGCTTCTGTATAGTCTTCAGACCATGGTACTTCCAATAACGAGCTCTTCATCTGATCGTAACCCGGTGACATTGTAGGCGGTCCATACCCAGGTGGTAACGGACTCGATGCTCTACAATCTTCGCAATTACAAGGCTTTGGACCAAACGATTCTTTACAAGGTAAAAAATCTGATTTAGAATGCCTTCTAGTATCACGTTTCCTAGCACTCCTAGGTGATAATCTGTTATTGCACTGCGGTGGAATGTAATATCTTGTCGGTTCAGACAGTCTTCTCCCACTATCAGGTGTTTCTATCTTCACAGGGGTTAGAAGAGACATCTTCTTCGTCTGCTGCCTCTCGGGTGTAGCGGTTCTATCGTCCTCCATTGTATACCTTATGATGGGAATCGTGAAAGGGAATTCGGGACACTCCGGCATTATTGTAAGTATCACTTCACAATGAACAGTGTCCCGTGTGTTTTCGGGAGTGGGTTCAACGACATTTTCCACGGTTATTTGCACATTTTTGGACACTGCATACGTGTTTTGAGGGCGCGGGCGTCAGTTATGCGCGCGGCACGCGGACTGCGCGGGAGTTGGGCCGCGCGTTAACTTGTACGCAGAAACATTAACTGTAGACACTTTGTACACGGCAGCCGAGATACGCAAATGATACCAAAGGTTTTCGTAATCGCGAACGTATAAAGGCACGAACAAATTCCATTTACACTTACACTGAATACTGATAAACAGCATATAATGATTTTTATAAGGTCAAACAGAGGCAACTCTCCTAATATATCAGTGCATTTGAACCTATACTTATTAAATTAAACAATCATTTACCTCTATAATGTAATTATATATTAATATATATCACTCATCCATGTATCTAAACTAATATTAAAAGCAAAATTCAACTTAAATATTGTTCGCGACCTTTCCCCTTCGTTTAGGAAATAGTATTCATTTTTATTTAAAATCAATATTGTTCACAATCTTTCGCTAACGTATAAAATAATATTATATTTTATTAAACTTAGAATCTACATATATATATGTCGGAGTGCAAGAATCTGTGGATCGCTGGTCCGTGTGTAATAGTCTGTGGAACGCTGGCGCCATCTGTTAGTCGGCGTGGGGGCAGAGTCAATAAGTGACAGTCCGGCGCGTGTCTCTGCAGTTTTCGAGTGGCAGTCGGCCGGAGTGGTCGACTATTAAAACTGTCGCGTTCCTAACTATTAGTGTTAATGAGTTTGTGTAAATTGATATCGGGAACATTAAGTGATTGAACATTATAATCCGAGTTAATTAATAAAGTGTTTGATTGCACCAACATTACCCACGAACGCCCACAGAATAAGAAATTAAATAATGGATCCAATTAATAACGATGTCGGCGGAGAACCCTACGCCCCTGTGCTTTATGCGCTCCGTTCTCTCTTATTCTCCGACATATAAATATTAATAAAATCATATAAGGAATATTTTGTTGACTATAGCATGTATTGTTTTTCCTAGAATAACGTTTGTGCAATTAATGTTAACCCCGTGTTTGGCGAATAATAGAACGCTAATCATATGATACACTTACTCGCGAATAAAGAGCCAACTAACGTCGTTGTCACAATAGTGTACGTGTGTCAGTCGTAAACACGAAAGCCAATTGGGCCAAACTTTCCTGCTGAACAACAGTTCGATCGTACATATAACCTCGTCTGGTGACAAGTAGACGGCGGGGCGTTGGGTGAAGAATCTGGTGGCAAATTTATTGATCCTGAATCGGCAATTTTCGCGAGTGTATGCTGTCGAAGGGGCTCACAAATATATTACAAGAATAGATTTGTAATTCGCTTCGTATCATTTTCTGTGAATACTCTGTGAATACTAAAAAATAATGATCTCGTATTATATGGAATGGGTATAACCATTCTAAATAAAACGAGATCATTATTTTTTAACATTCATCACAACATAGAGTAACAAATGAAAAATATAAAGGTTTTATTTATTAAGAACGTTTTGCCCGTTGGTTGCTGAAGGCCTCCACACTAGGAAGCCTGTGACGTGGAGACTGTTGACATTAGCCACCGGGTTTGTACTAGAAGTAGGCTTGGTGTTTTGAAAGAAAAACAAAAAACATAATAAAGCTTAAATTATAAAATAAGTATGGCTAGGGCTAACTTAACTATGACTAACACTTTTAGACTGTAAAATGTATATGTAAAAATTTATTACATATATATGTCGGAGTGCAATAGTGTGTGGAACGCTAGCGCCATCTGTCTATCGGCGTGAGGCAGAGTCAATAAGTGGCAGTCCGGCGCGTGTCTCTCGGCAGTTCTCGGGCGACGACCCGCCGTTGCGGTCGACATTGAAACTGTCGCGTTCCTAGCTATTATTATTAATGATGTTAATTGATATCAGGAACATTAAGTGATTGAATATTATACTCTGAGTTAATTAGTAAAGTGTTTGATTGCACCAACATTATCCAACAAACGCCCACAGTATGGAAATTATGGATACCATTAATGACGATGTCTGTGGAGAACCCAAGCCCCTATGCTTTATGCTTCCACATAGATATATAAATATATATATACACTGCATCACGTCTCATTCCCTTCTGGATAGGCAGACACCGCGTTCTTCCACTTGCCACGATGCTTGCAAATCTCCTTCGCTTCTTTCATTCTCATTAAACCTTTCATACAAGTTCGTCGGTTTAGAGTACTCATAACCTGGCCCTTATCTAAAATGTCCTGGATTTGGTTTGCCTTGGTCTTCCCCTTCTAACTTTCCCATTCACTCTTGACTCATAAATCCTTTTTGTCAGTCTCCTTTCATTAATTCTCTCTACGTGCCCAAACCATCTAAGCATACCTTTCTCAATATATAAACTAAATATATAAATATAATTATTTTACTATGTTTGTTAGAACCTATTCGGTACTCTTATACGTTAGAGTTTTAAGCCATGCTGAAATTATGTGTTTAGCTCGACGGTTGGCTACATTCTTTAAGCTGCAGTACTTACACACATAATTAAGAGGAAACATTTATTTGTAACGTTTTCACATAAAAACTGCTGGACCGATTTCAATTTTTTTTTCACCGTTAGAAAGCTGCATTTTCACTGAGCGACATAGACTATATTACTTATTCAAAAGAATAGGGTTTTCTAATAAAAACGCAATAATGTAACCCAAGGTGTGAAAAAATTGGTTACAAAAAGTGCGCTGCGGATACTATTGATGATAGAACAAAAAAATGTTCTACAATGTTATAGAACGTATTAATATCTACAAAAAAGCCAGGGAAACCATATGTCCAAGTACTGTAGTTATGCCACTATAACTACAGTACTTGGACATTTTTTTACATATTAAAAGTGCCAACAATAATCAAACCATATTATTCACACTTCTGTATTAGTTTTTATTCTATTAAATTATATTATAGGTCGTTTCAACGTCTGTAAACTACTTTTTAAATTATTAAAATCGGACATTCCATTCAAAAGATATAACGAATTTAAGAATGTCAATCTAATAAAATAAATCCGACTTAGTATACTTTCCATTGCCACAAGATTGTTAGTTTTATGTATATATTCTAAGTAATTGTCCCTATACGTTGGGTTGTCTGAAAAAGATCCTTAAATAGTAATAAGACCGCTCAATGTAGACTAGAATTACTTAAATATTATTCTTTTTCTTATGATGTTCAATACGGCATACTAACTATCTCTCTATATATAACATCACTTACCATCAGATAATAATGAGGTATTAATATTTACGCCATAAAAATACTAACCTAGTTTAATATATAGCTGGAATTTATCCGCAGATATAAAACCTCTTAAAACTATTCGCTAAAATTCAAAAGATCTTGTTATATCAAATTTATTTCTCTCAACAAATTCTAAACAGGCAAAATACGATATTATTTATACGGAGATTACAAAATCTATATATTAAATATTTATAGATGACATTAACAGCTGGATAAGTTATTACGCTATATTAAGACATTTAAGTTGACTTATAAGGTAAATTCAGCATGTTTCTAGTACCGTGCACTAATAATGCATACGTAATTAGACAGCAAAACGTGTTATGAAACATATAAACATGATATAAAACGAAATAATAAATATATCCTCCCAACTTCGGCCACGAGAGCTAATAACAGTCAGAGATTAGCCATCTCTATGGGTGTTAATATAGTGCACCAATGTCTGCTGGTACAAGAGCGCTCTTCAAACTTATAACACGATATTTAAGTTAAAAAAATAGCTTTAGGATTAAAATCTTTTGCCTAGCCTCATTTCGAGCAATATTTACAATTATATCACAAATTGACAACTAAATACAATATTAAACATAATTTTAACAAAAAAGAAAACCGCCTTCAAAATAACTATTCCGAACAAATTAATATACTCTAAAGATAATGGTTTCTATGGTAATCGAGCTCATTACTAACATGCAAAAGCTTCCCTCCCCCTCCCAGACTCTGCTACCACCGCTTCACATGTAATACACCTTATAATATTGCAATGCAGCAACAAACGTAATGTCATTGCCATTTGATTACAGACAGTTAGATATTCTGCCAAAAATCGCACCCTTACTGTAAGCCGTTGAGGAGTTCCATTGGTTATCATATGTAACTACAATTACTTGATTATAACTACGTTACGGTAGGTGGTTCAAACATCTGGATAGCTTATAAAAGATTCGGCCGAGTATCGTTAGCTTGCTCCTAAGAATTGAAGAGTTCCGTTACTTTGTGATAGATCTCAAGATCAAAACCTAACATCTGTCGTGAAACCCTTGAAATACATTCTTTCCAACACAAACGAATCATCGCAATCGGTTGGCGTGATATTGGCGTCCATTTTTCGGTCACGTACTTAATGCAAATTTAAGACATATGGTTCTGTAATGGATGCCATCATCAGAACTGGACAAAACAATTGGAATCATACGGGTCGCATCACCTTTCATATAAAGAAAGAATTATCAAGATCAGAATCAGAAGAACCTTCTCCTTTTTTGAAGTCTGTTAAGCTGTCCAGGCAATAAAGCCAGCATGATTTTGAATCACTAAACTCACTTACACATATATATGATATCTTCAAAACTATTCATGACTCAATTAAGATTTAGGCAACTTCCTCTTTGGTCTAGTGGTCAGCTTGTTCGGCTATGAGGTCCTGGGTTCGAGACTCCGATCGGGCGAATTCAAAAATCGATATGGAGTTTTCTGTTAAGATTTCAGTGTTTGTCCGAAAGTGGGAAGTTAGCGGTGTACTTGCACCTCTCTTTCCCGCAGTGCACCAATAAATATCTCCGACTATCTCATTGGTTTAGTGGTCAGCATGTTGATCAAAAGACATAAAATCCTGGGTTCGAGTCACGGGTCGGTCGAATCCAAAAACCGATATTGAGTTTTTTATTAGAGATTTTCTCAATATTTGCCCAAAGTTGGGTATTTGGCGATCTTTTCCATCTCCGTGCATCGGAGAACATGTTAAGCCGTCGGTCGTGAGCCTGACTTCTCCCCGGTCGTGTCGGATTGCCGTCATATCCCTATATGAGAGTAAAGGAATAGAGTGCACTTTACAAAACCCAATTATTTTTTAACACATGCATATAGAGTATATATGCGTATTTGTCAATCGCTGACAATTTATTTATTTATTAGGCAAGCACAACAGGTTATAATTATTTTCTTACATATAAAAAACAATGTTCTAACCTTAATCGTAACCCTAAGCGTGTAAGCACAGGATGAAATTGTCTTATGTGGTCATAATAAAACGAAATAAATATATATTTACAATTATGTCAAACGCCATAAGGTTACATTAAAAAAGTTTATATTGTCAAAACACTAAGGAGGTTATATTGTCGACGTCATTTTCATTTAGTTTGTGAGTATAATCTGTGATAGCTTTTTCGAGACACGATTACAGTTTAAAATGTTACCCCCAGTAGCGGGCGTGACTATTGTGGTGGCGATCCGACCTCATCTGGAACAATGGCTTTCCAGAGAGCACGGATCGCTCTCCTATAGATTGGTGCAGGTTCTGACCGGGCATGGATGCTTAGGTTCCTGCATCGAATTGGCCGGGCGGAGTCACCCGCTTGCCAACAGTGTGGTGCAGCAGTCGACTCAACGCATCACACTGTGGCAGAGTGTGCAGCCTGGGGACCTCAACGTCACCTCCTGGTGGCAATGATTGCCGGTGATCTCTCGCTGGGGAGCATTATAGGAGCGATGCTCTCCAATGATAGCATGTGGGCCGGAGTATCCTCCTTCTGCGAGACCGTAGTCTCGCTTAAGGAAGCCCATGAGCGAGAGAGGGAGAATGCAGCGGATGCTCCCGCTCACCGCCGAAGGAGGCAGGGTACTAGGCGGCGCATGTTTGCGNAAAAAAAAAAAAAAAAAAAAAAAAAAAAAAAGTTTAAAATGTTACACTTCTCAGAAAAATCGTATATATTGTTAAACTGAAGAAAAGAGATCAATATATTCTAGCTTTTGCTTGTGATTGCATAATCTATATAAAGAGGAGTGTAGAATGTTTCCCTTTTTTAACCATAAAAAAATACATTTACAATAAAAAAATCACGATACACATGCTATCAAGTATTTGGCACAGAGTATTTTTAGTCGCTCACTAATTTGCAGGTCAGACTTTTTTTTTTTGACTTAAAACACAATACAAACTAAGAACTGTCACTAGGCACTAGTCACTAGGCACTATTGCTTTATTCTCCTGTGCTATCTTTCTTATGCCAAACGCCCCACTCAAAAATAATAAGTCTACCAATCACAGTCGTCGTGAAAACGACAACTAAACAGTGTTGATGAACTTTGAGAATTTGCGGAATAGTGTTAAAGTGGATGTAGTGCATGTAAACTTTTCACCGATATAATTACAAAGACCTCAGCATAATAAACAAATAGTAATTTAATAGCAATCTACAAATAAAATAATCATGATCGTTAACAGTATATATCCATATTTGTCAATCGCTAACAATTATGACAAACGTCATAAGGTTACATCAAAAAGTTTACATTGTCAAAAGCAGTAAGGAAGTTACATTATAAAAGTAGCTTATGGGTAAGTTTTCCTAAAATTTTAAAGAACTAATTTTGTTAAGTTTTTCTTTCATGCGAACCTTCTCCTGACTATAACAAACAGAATTATCGAAATTGTTCCAGCCGTGATGCTGTGACATAGGAAATGGAGAGTCATTTTGATATAAATTATTACTTTATTATTGTATTTATGGTTATTGTAACACCTTTTTCTGAGTATAATCTTTGACAATAGGACCTTAATCATTATTAATGTCGTATTGTCAAAGATTGAACATTTTCAAACCTATAATTTGAATTAATTATTGTCCTATTTTTGATCACAATACGACCACTAGTTAATCAAAATAGACTTAATAACGTAGAAAAACTTTTTATTAGTCATTATTAAAGCACTCTTGTAATTTACATAAATTTAATAAGTCTAATTTGTTCATTTAAGGAGTTCTCGTTTTATTACGCTCGTATACATTTCTGAAATCATGATATAATTAATGTAGTCTCTCTAAATTGTTTTTTGTAATGGACAGACTTTTAAGGCTGAGGGTTTTGTCAAATTTAATCACAATTCAGATATTTGTATCTATACTTTTGATTTGGCTAATATCAAAAAGTACTGTATCGATTTCAACTGAACTTTTGTAATTATTTCAAACGTCTCTTATGGATGACTGATTGATTAGGCATTCTGAGACTATCTTTCAAAGACTCAGATTGCCTAATCACTCGTGGAAGATCATTCTACAAATTCAGTTTTAATTGTGAAGGAATTCCAATAGCACATTTTCCGACAATAATATCAAGGTTCAAATCAACATGAGAACGCATATACGCTATATTGTAATCGTGATGGGGAAAACGATCACTCGAAGAGTTTGTTGTTGACTCCTCTTCTGAGAAGAAGTTCCAAGCCCTATACTGACAGGGCGCGAAGAAACCCTCGTTGCTTTAGATTCTTTTCTAAAGCGTTCTTCATCTTTTGTTATTATCTTGAAACATTATATTTAACGATTCGAAAGTGCGGTAAAGACCTATTTTCACTTTCTATTTTATTGTTAACAATAAATAGCTATGTTATATTGCCACGTAAGGTTCAATATCAAAATAATCTTATGATGATCTTTGTTGCTTTATTTATACTCTTACATAAATGTTCCTAGGTTCTATTACCTGAGACAAAAACAACAATCGTACATTAGAAATAATATATGGAAGAAACTGTATTTAACGATTCAAAATACTTGTAAAGGCCTACTCGAGTAGAGAACTTTGAAATTGGTTTGTACATATTTATCCACAACCTGTTTTCGATAAAACCTTGTCATTTTTATTGCTCTTTAAGTAATGTGGTATCGGAAAAGATGCTAGAATTAGCTAGTAAGTATATTGCTTACAATCAAATGTTTACAGATATCTAAAATATGACGAGTCATGATGCATTAATTTGTGTTTTCCCATCTACTCATAATATTCAAAAATATTCTTCCGCCAGACAAATCATTCTAATATAGTTTTATAAACTGTGAGATTGAAGATGACATCATTTATATCGAATAAAAATATGAATTATTTCATTAATAGAAAGCTTTATTACGAGAGGCTATATTATGTTTTAATCAATAGTTAGTTTTCGATGTAACTTAAGTTATAAAATACTACACAAACAAACCATCATTTCAAACGCGATTTTAAACTGTTGATATAGTAACGGGAAACGCATAGTGTTGATATCTAAATTGTTTTTATAATGTCGATTAATAAACATGAAATATCTGGTCCGATTTTTCCAAACTTTCTCTGCCAGTTAGCTGATGTTATAAACAATCATTGCTTTACTATATAATGCATTTTTAAAATGCATTTAATCATAATGGGAATTCGTTATATTTTGTCGATATTTCGACCCAGATACATGGGGTCACGATAACGACGTAATTGGGTTGATATATGGACAAAATAAAGCATATTTCCGTTGCATTTATTCTCAAACACATATTAAATGAGTTATTACACCATGAATATTTCAATTTAAACATACATACATATAATCACGCCTCATTCCCATGGGGGTAGGCCGAGACCACGTCCTTCCACTTGCCATGGTCCTTCTCATGGTATATCTCCTTCGCTTCTTTCATTCTTATTAAACCTTTCATACTAGTTCGTCGGTTTAGAGTACTCTTGTCCTGGCTCTTATTTAAAATGTCCTGGATTTGGTCCAGGAACATTCGCCTTGGTCTTCCCCTTCCAACTTTCCCATTCACTTTGGACTCATGAGTCCTTTTTGTCAGTCTTCTTTCATTCATTCTCTACGTGCCTAAACCATCTAAGCACACCAATTTCTCAATTTAAGTCACTACATCTTTTATACCACAACATTTTCTTATCAGACTATTGTAATATAATAGTTTATTAATTTGTTGCTTTTTGTCGAGTTTAATTGGTTCAGTGCTTGTTTTTAGTACTTATAGATAGTCTTGCTAGTGCAATGGTATGAATACAAATTTAATGGTCTCGCTGGAAAAATAGTAGGAGTACTGGATTTGCTAATAGATGTTTTGGGTTCGATTCGTTTGGCTATTTACCACCCTGCGAGCGAAGACGTGCCGTCAAACAAGATATATATGTTCGGGTACAATGCTATGTAGAAACCAAATGATATACTCGTAAGTTGCCTCTACCCAAATTGGCACGCTCCTTAAAATTTTAGTGACTGACCATCAGGTGCGGTCATAGTCAAGCTCTAGCCTATCAGCTATAAATAAGAATACTTGCTACGCTAGCAGAATCCTGAGTTTCATTCCAGTCAAGACAAATTTAATAAATTGCAGTAACTAATTTGTCTGAGTCTGTACAAATCAAAGTCTGCCAAGAAAATAATTTGCGTTCCTCTACGATGCTGTCGTCAAAACCATAGAGGTAAACTTACCTCATACCAGGTCAACGTGCTGTCATTTTAGACTGTATCATCAATGAAAAATAAGGTGACATTACAGACAAGTGCTAACCTGTTAATAATAAAAAAAACTAGTAAGTAACTTATATAAGGTGAACGTTGTCATCTAAAATTTATCTATGTACCTTGACAGCAATATAAAGAAATGATAAAATAAAGAAATGATTCATGCAAATGCTGTAATAATAGGTAGCATACTTAGAAAAACGGTCCTACTCTCACTAAAATGCCAATTTGTTTTGTGTATATATGTATATTATCAAACTTAACAATTAAATTCTATATTAAAAGTAAAATAAAACATAGACAGGTCAAATATAATGTGTAAATCAACCTTAACATTTCACATATCAAACAAGTTCTCATCCAATGACAGACAAATTGATATAATAAACGATATAAGTGCATGCAATCAGATAAAATATGGCCGGAAAGCATTAAAATCATAAAGTATTCAAAAATCAAGTTCATCCTGTAAAACGGCGATGAAATGCTGATAAAATTACAAGTCGAAAGTAAAGCTCGTCAATCAATTAAATTAATAACGCTAAATGAATTATTCATGGGGCTTTAATTAATGACGTATATAAAGCTGTCATATTTGACTCGGTGAAGAGAAAGTAGAATCTTATTACGAGTGATAATAACGTGATTAACTTTAAAAAAGATTGTGCGTAAACGCTGTAAATGAAACCTGTGAAGGTTACAACCATTTTTGGGTGTATATTTGTTTTGAAATGAATCCAAAAAAGAATGTAAAATATGAAGCTAGTACTCGCACCAGTTTAATTACAACCCTCCGTGTAATTGGTAGTATTTGTATGCGGTTGCATTACCTGTTACATACATAAAGAAATATTGTAAATAAAATATCTTATCGTCTTTCCTATTTATAACCAAAAATTTTATTTAGTATAAAAATAGCAGTAATATAATTAAAACAACATGGAGGATCATCAATGAAGAAACAGGAAAAGCATCCTCGCGCTTTAATGAATTCAATCTTAAGATAGACAATAAGAACATTACATTGGATTCAGAAGTTGCTAATGAATTTGAAGAATTCTTCACTAGCGCTCCTATCTCGACGACTAAATCTCTGAACTCATCACCATCCACTGCTCTCTCTTGGCTGGCTTGTAGTGTGCCTCAATGTTATAATATTTTCAAATTCCACCATGTCAATAGCTCGGACGTTATTAAGTCATTTAATTTAATCAATAATAAGAAAACAAATGATTTATGGGGTCTATCTGTTAACCTAGCAAGATCATTAATTGACATCCTTGCAGACGACATGGCTGAAATTTTTAATAACTGTGTAGATTGGGGTATATTTCCTGACTTAATGAAGTACAGTAAAATTATACCAATGTTTAAGTCGGGCAGTACTTCAGACCCCTCTAACTTTAGACCAATATCGGTTCTTCCGACTTTCAGTAAAGTATTCGAAAAAATGATATTGAACCAATTGCTACAACATTTTCAAAAATATAATCTATTACACAGTAAGCAATTTGGATTTACGCGAGCTCGTTCAACAACCGATGCTGGTGTACAGTTATTACATAATATTTACGAGGCCTGGGAGGAATCACGAGACGCGCTTGGTGTTTTCTGTGATTTGTCTAAGGCCTTTGATTGTGTCCAGTATGAAACTCTGATCGGGAAATTACGTCACTATGGCATCACAGACGCTGCATTAGACCTGATGAGTTCCTATTTAACTAATAGAACACAAAAGGTCTGTGTTAATGGAAAACTTTCAGAAGGGTCTGTAACGAAACTAGGTGTTCCACAGGGTTCCATATTAGGACCATTTCTGTTCCTCATTTACATTAATGACCTTCCTTATTTTGTCAAGGACGGTCATGAGATAGTTTTGTTTGCTGATGACACTTCTCTAATATTCAAAGTTAATCGACAACAAACAGATTTTGACGAGGTAAACAATTCGCTCAATAAAGTAGTACAATGGTTTGAAGCAAACAACTTATTACTGAACGGGAAAAAAACAAAATGTATTAAATTCACATTACCAAACGTAAAGCAAGTGAGAACCATTGTTAAACTTAATAATGAGGAACTTGATCTGGTAGATAGTACCGTTTTTCTAGGCATTACTTTAGATTGTAAACTACAGTGGGGGCCCCATATAAGAGGTCTATCGAACAGGCTCAGCTCTGCGGCTTACGCGGTTAAAAGAATTCGCCGTCTTACGGACGTTGAAACTGCCAGGCTGGTCTATTTCAGTTATTTTCACAGCATTATGTCATATGGCATTTTACTTTGGGGTAATGCTGCTGATATAGATGCAATATTTGTGCTGCAGAAAAGGGCCGTTCGTGCGATCTACAATATGGGTCCAAGAGAGTCGCTAAGAAACAAATTCAGAGCAGTAAAAATAATGACAGTTCACGGCGTATATATATTAGAAAACTTGTTGTACGTCCATAAAAATATTGACTCTTTTAGGAAGAAAAGTGAATGCACCTCATATAACTTAAGAAATGGAAATAAAATTGCTGTAAATTCTAGTAGGCTACATAAAATTGACAAGTCATTCAAGGGTAACTGTATACGGTTCTATAACAAACTCCCAGAAGAAGTTACAAAAATGTCTCTTAATAAATTTAAATCTTTTATTAAAAGAAAACTAATTGAGAAATCATTCTATAATTTGAAAGAATACTTAGAAGACAAAAAAGCGTGGGAGTGAATGAATTGCTCTATATATATATAGATATAGAATATTTTTAAATTAAATATTGTAATGATGATAACAAAAAAAAAAAAAACGTACACCCGACTGAGTTTGTTGTGGGCTCTTCTCAGATCAGGGCGCGAAGGAACCCTCGTAACTTTAGATTGTAAGTCGTTCTTTTATGTTATCATCAGTCATTCATTTAAATAATAAATAGAAAAAAAAAACGATATTTGACGATTCAAAAGTGCTGTAATAGGCCTACTTGAATAAAGATATTTTGACTTTGACTTTGACTTTGACTAATATCGGTTCTTTACGATATAAACGTAAGAATTTTTCAACGGGAACTAATGTTGTGTAAAATCTCTCTCTCTCTCTCTCTCTGTGTGTGTGTGTGGTCGGTCCGTTATATTTAAGGATTCCCTCGTGTTTAAGAACTCCCTCATGATTGATACGAAGACGCCTATTCTGATCTCAAGAAAACAATCGCCGGTGTACCACAAGCAAGTGTTTTATGTCCTCTATTATATTTAAACTATACATGTCTCCCTTCTTCTTAGACATTACGCTCTTGATAGAGCAGTCGTGATCGTTATGAAGTCACGGAGTGGGCGGTTGTTGTGCGCATGACGACGGCTCGTCATTTCTCCCTGCTCGAGGTCATGCTGCTGCATTCGTTCAACGAACTTCCCAGAGCAGATTTGATCTGGTCAGTCCATCGAGTAGGTGACCTCCCACGCGGTCTGTTGCCTTCCACCTTTCTCTGAATGACAAAGCGTTCGATGGACTGATTGTCACGCCGAAAGACTAAAGAAAGTCAGGATGCGAGATTGTAGTATAGAAAATAGACGCTGCTTGATGCCGCGTTCTTGAAGTATCGAGACGCTCATACGAAAGTCGGTCCGCGAAACCCCAAGCATTCTTCCAACACTACATTTCTAGAGCATCTATTTTCTGTGAATCTATTTGCTGAAGATGAGTGTCCTCACGAGTGTGGATTTCGTGGTCTTCGATTCCTCCATATTTTTTTCATCTTGTCCATAGCTGTTCTTGTAATCGCCACCTGTATTTTGACTTCGTCAATGCATCCGCCATTGTTAGATATCAGAGCCCCAAGGTGAATGTATGATTAGACCACGTCGCATTTCGCGATTTGTGCCATTTCTGGTGAATTATTGTTCACGCGGTCGACAACATACATATATATATACATACTATACATGTGCTACAATCTATCTTAATAGGCAAAAACTGCCTTTTCTCAACACAGCTGAGTACCTTGATATGACGCTGGATACAAAGCTTCGATTGAAAGCTCATGTTTAAAAGAAACGTGAAGAAAATAGAAATACGATATAGAATGATGTATTAGCTACTTGGAAGCTATTCAGCACTGACAGTACCCAATAAACTACTACTATATAAAACGATCAGTGCCAGTGTCAACTACAAGTTGACACTGACAGTCTTCTCTAAAAAAATGCCCTGTTAACCAGTGACACGGGGAATCTACTTCAAATGCCCCTGGATGCCTCTGTATTGGATTGCCATCCATATTAGGACCATTTCTGTTCCTCATTTATATGAATGACCTTCCTTATTTTGTTAAGCGCGATCATGAGATTGTTCTGTTTGCTGATGATAGTTCGCTATTGTTTAAGATTAATAGACGACAAACTAATTATGATGACGTAAACAACTCCCAAAATAAAGTAGTACAATGGTCAAACTATTAATAATTTATTGCTCAACGGAAAGAAAACAAAATTTGTTAAGTTTACTCTGCCTAATGTTAAACAAACGCAAACCATTGCTAAACTTAATAATGAGGAACTAGACCTTGTAGACAGTACCGTTATCTTAATTTATAATAAATTACAGTGGGGGCTCCATATAAGTGGTCTATCGAATAGGCTCAGCTCTGCGGCTTACGCCGTTAAAAGAAATTGTGATCTGACAGATTTTGATTCTGCCAGACTGGTTTATTTCAGTTATTTTGACAACATTATGTCGTACGGTATTCTACATTAGGGTAATGCTGGTGATATAGGCGCAATATTTGTACTACAGAAAAGGGTCGTTCGTGCGATTAAGGGTAACTGTATACGTTTCTATAATAAACTCCCACAAGACGTTCTAGAGATGCCAATTAATAATAAATTAATACGGTATTCTAGTTCTATTTCTGGCAAAGCAAACTTAGTAAAAGTGTTTTCCTATTTGTCTAAATCTGGTGCGAGATTTCAGCAGTCGCTAGTCACAATTTTGTCTATAAATTGGCCAAAGATTAGCCACGGTTGGCCAAAGCCTCCCATCAGCACAGGCTAAAAAATATAAGAATATTCTATTTCCTAAATTTGCCTTGCCATCTAGCTCAGAACCTCCGCTGGCAAAGCAAGCACCCGCAACATTACGCCATCGAGGCTTTTAATAAGTACTGTAAACACCTATTAAATTCGACTAAAGCAAGCAACAAATTAACAAAAATTTTATCTTGTAAGGTCGCTAGTCAAATTGTCATTGGACAAAATCTAACACTTTCAACATAACGTAATAATATCTAAAATCTTTGCAATAAAAACAGACGTTCATCACGAATCATGTTTTTTATATACAATGATGCTTATCACATTTAGATTTTGAAGAATTTGACTTGATTAATCATTTACATATATCAGAGTCATGCTCTAAATTGATCTCAGATAGGCTGCTCACGGAATAATCTTATCTATTCATTAGAAAATTGTCTGTGTGTCACGATAAACAACTACACAATTACTAAAACCACCTACATCAAATAAGACTCTTACTTGTCCGAGTTTACAGACAGATAACTAATGCCATAAGGTTTATAATAAGCCAGTTTTGTTTTATTTCACACCAATGGGAAACACCTGGCGTTTAAGTATCTTGATTCTCAGCAAAGTATTCAAAGTCACAATCGTACGTTAATACTGTAGTTTTACTTTTGGTAATGAATATTTTGTTAATAATGAAGCAGCGTACAAATTCTACATTATTTACATTTTTTATACTTCAAATAAGGCAATCTGTCGAATACATTTATAACTACGTCTATTACGTATAGTTGTACTCGTACATAATAAACTCTTCACATAATACAAAATGAAGTCCCTTCAGCAGTCTGTTACCTTAAATCTTTTAAACCATTAAACGGATTTTAATATACTTTACAGCAATATAAAGAGTAACTCAAGTGGAATGTTTATAAGTACATTACATAGATATTATAGCACAGCAAATCTAAAAATTTATAGATTTGTAATGCAATATCGTAACAAACAGATTACTGTGTGCTTAAATCGCAAACTGGCTAAACCTTACGAGATGTATCAATTTACAGATACGCATTGTAACATACAGAACTATATTCAAAAGAGTAAGAGAGTTTCTTGCCGGTGGTAGATTTTTTACCAATGGACAGACTACTGACGATTCTAAAGTGCTTTTTGAGTCTACTTGAAAAAAGAAAATTTTCATTTTCATTTTAATACTGATATATAAAATGTTATTCAATATATATTGCGACGGTACTGTGAGAATTTCTTTGGATCTGTCCACGGCCTTATATTGCTATGAAAATAAGCGTCAGACATCACTTTATCATTGCGATTTATACAAATACATGTAATATTCATCAAATCAATTCAATCTGTAAAAAAATGTTAATCATTTGGACTGACGACCCCTAGAAAGTCAAGAGAAAGGACCTTCAGTGACGTAGGAATGACGCACGCGCGTGTCTGGATATTCAAAACGCGTCCGTTGAGTCCGGTGACGTCACTAGGAACGCTCTCACAAAATCCATGCGATACAGTAAAATACACTCTAAAATATACTTAATAGAGTTTAAATTTCATAAATCCATCAAATGATAGGCATAAAGACAAATACGGCGTGAATACGTCAAGCCAGTGGACCGTAGAGTTTTTTTCTTCATTATAAATGTTAATTGTACCGAATGGTTGTGGTCATTGAATTAAAAATAAATGTCCACCACTTCCTGGTTGATTGTAAATGTATATCGTCTGCTCGGTACAAATGTAATAGACGCTTGATTTGATGAATAACAATACAATGGGCATTTAAAATGTAGATATGCCTTCCTAAATAAGTCTTTGTGGAAACAAAAAAAACTACGCAGCGTCTCATTATTCTGTATAATAATGGGGGTAAATTAAAAGTTCAATATACTATAACAGATTATAAAATGAAATATTATTAAAACTAAATAGACGGCTGAATGATGTAAATACTTTTCTTTGCCATTAAATGAAAATATTATTTAATAAAAATATCCAAAATTGTGAAATTATATCTATAAAAATTAAACAGTGATACATACAAAAAGTAAGTAGCAGCCCATTAACATCCCACTTCTGGGCCTCCTCACTACGAGGAGCAAGGATTTTTAGAGCATATACCCACCACGCTGCTCCACTGCGAATTGGCAGGCATAGTACACGAGTGCACTCTCTGTTCCATCACTCTCATAGTCCGATGTGACGGGATTCCGACACGACCGGACCGGAGATCAAGCGCAGGACCGACGGCTTAACGTGCTCTCTGAGGCACGGGAGTGGATCACACCGCCAACTTCACAACTTCGGCAAATATTGAGAAAATGTTACTAGAAAAATTAATATTGATTTTTGAATTGGCCCGACCTGAGACTCGAACCTAGGACCTCATGTCTGTAGTCGAACATACTAACCAATACAGTGATACATATTCATTTTAAAATTACTATTTTAAAAGACGACTACAATCTCACTTTAATGGAGACTTTCTTTTTTAAGTGAAACTTCTTTAGGTGCATAAGAGTAAAATTTTTATGGATGAAACGCATGATTAGCGTCACAAAGATGTGCAGCGTTTTTATCCTGATTCGTTTTGAAGGTTAGGTAGTTTTAATATTTAAAAATAACAATTGGCATTTTAATTTGCCACTCGTCATTTAATCATTTAATATACTTTAAAATTTTAAATTCAAAAACAAAATTATATTAATAATTCCTAAATTTGACAAAAACACGTGGCATTTGAGATTTCAATAAATTATTTGTTTTGATTTTCGACACTTGAAATATTTAAACGACAATTATATTCATTAAATTCCTGTTTCCCTCCCTCTAAGTTTCGGAAATCTAAATCTGATTTGTATAAATATAAACAAGACTTAAACTTTAGTTTGCCAAAGAAGTTTCACTTCTGACATGTGTACTTTGTACGCACGCAATTTTTTATAATTAAAACTGACAAACGAGCGAGCGGGTCCTGTACCTTAGGTTACCTACTGGTAATTGATCACCGCCGCCCATGGACATCATCAGCACCCAGGGAACTGACGGTAAGTCCAAAAGTTGGGAATTAAATTGCCTCAAACAATTTTATGTTGTAATCTTGAGGGAACATCGCTGATGGCCTTGTTTTGTAGTATTAAAAACAGTACTAAAAACTTAGGCTTGCTCGATCATCGCATGTTTACTTCGGAAATTATATGTGTAGAAAGTTATATTTAACTCAGTAACTCTTAAAAGCTCTTTTATCAAAAGCGCCACCTATACCGTAGTTTAATAATTACGAGGATACAATTTTAGAGAGCCGTACATGCGCATGAGACGCTCGCTCGTTAAATAGACAATTTACTGAATTGGCGACAGATGGCGCTTACATATCCCATTGCACAGTACAACATAAATTGTTGTAATTGTAAGTTATATTGGTATATTTGGATACACGGACGACAGCACCGTTGCAGAGAGATACATGTCAAGTTCGCGTGCAACTTACACTGACATTTACAACCAGAGAGAGGCAATGATAGAACGCATTAACTCAACATTAAAAGGAGTGATGGGGGCGAAGCCAACCTGGTTGAGTTCAATGCTGCCAAAACGCAAGCGCGTTTCTTCACCGCTAAAAGGAGTACGTGTTCCTTCACTCCTACTTTCCGAAATATGTCTGTTCCGATTACCGACAGTATTGATCTCATTGGTGTAAACTTATCTCCTACACTTAACTTCCGGCGATGAATCGAATCCAAAGCTCAAACTGCAGCCAAAAAGCTTGGTGTCCTTAATAAGGTCAAACATCACTTCACGCCGGAACAGCTTTCAAATCTATACAAAGCTCAAGTTCGATCATGCTTGGAGTACTGTAGCCACCTTTGGGACGGCTCAGCCAAGTGATGCTCTGGATTCGGTGGATCGCCGGGCCAGTAGACTCATAGGCGACAAAAACCTCGATAAGAGAATGGCAATCTAACATCGACGCAACGTTGCCTGTCTGTCGGAACGATTCTAGAGAATTTATTTCGGAGAGTGTGCGCAGGAACTGCACGATCTTGTTCCTCCGTCGCCTTTTTACTTGAGATCATCAAGGCACAGAAACGATTGGCATCGGTACATAGTGGACATCCCACGATTCCGTACCAAGCGTTTTACCCAATCGTTTCTGAACCGCACCGCAAAAGAGTGGAATGCTTTACCAGCTTCCGTGTTTCTACAATTCGGGTACTTTCAAATGCAGAGTGAATAGGCATCTCCTTGGCAAGCGCGGTCCACCCTAGGCTGCATCAATACTTAACATCAGGTTTGATTACAGCCAAGCGCAGGCCTGTTACAAATAAAAAAAAAAGTTGGCGGTCAGAGGGAATATGTTGGCTCGTAGGTTTGCACTTTGTACAAAAGATGTAAAAATCACACTTTTCAAAGCATTTTGCCAAACATTTTATACGTGCAGCCTATGGGTCAACTACACCCAAAGATCGTTTAATGCGCTCCGAGTCCAATATAACAACATCTTTAGAATGGTGTTGGGGCTTGCCGGGGAATCGAGTCACCGATTTCTACGATCTACGATCATGAGGAAAAGGATTGCCTTAATGAAATACAAAGTGAAGAATAGTCCTAACACCATTCTAAGGATAATGGCTGACAGACAAGATAGTGTCATTAAGACACACGGGCCTTAGTTTGTAAATTTATTAACTATATTAACTAACATAGATTTAAGAGTCACCTACTAACAATTAACTAACATAGTCCTATTTTATTTCAAATGTACCTAACAAAAAAAATACTCACTTTAAAATATAAAACTTTTATAGTTAAGTTAACCTAGTACCTATAAACATCTACGCACTTAAAGCAGAGAGGGTTTGTAGAAAATATATGCGGACCCACTGCAGATTGGCAGGCTACATACCCAAAAATCACTCTTGCGATGTACAGGTTTCCTCACGACGTTTTCCTTCGCCGAAAACACAATCAAGGATTTAAAATTCATTTTTATAAAGAGTAACCTAACGCATACCGTAACGTAACATCTCATGCCGTATCATCTATGTAATACTAGCTGATCCAGCAAACTTCATACCGCCTCGGACATTGGCGTAACTATAGTGTGGCAGGGCTGGCAAAATGCCACGGGACCCTGGTCAGGCTTAAAGTTATATATAGTATTAAAATAACATTATATAAAATGACTAATTACAAATTATAAGTTTAAGCTACATACAATGTTATACAGAAAGAAATACTTATACTTTTACAAAATTATATAAAGTACCAAAACACAGGCTTAAAATTATATACAATGTTAAAACAAAATTATATATAATATTAAATTATAAACCACAACAATTTTAAATCGAAACATAATACCTATACGCACAATTATAGAACAGAAATTAGTACATTAAATACAGTAAAATATCGAGAACTAATTACAGAATACAACATCGGGAAAACTTTAATAAGGATAAATGAAACTTATAGTATTCAGAAAATTTAAAGGAACAACATAAAATTAAGCTATAACTAAAATTGTGTAACATACATACATACATACATAGCATCACGCCTCATTCCCATAGGGGTAGGCAGAGACAACATCCTTCCACTTGCCACGATCCTTGCATATCTCCTTCGCTTCTTTCAATCTCATTAAACCTTTCATACAAGTTCGTCGGTTTAGAGTACTCTTGACCTGGCCGTTATTTAAAATGTCCTGGATTTGGTCCAGGAACGTTCGCCTCGGTCTTCCCCTTCCAACTTTCGCATTCACTCTTGACTCATAAATCCTTTTTGTCAGTCTCCTTTCAGTCATTCTCTCTATAGTCCAAACTATTGTATAACAGAGATTTAAAAATATAAAATAAGGAATTGTAATAAAACTATAAATAATAATAATTGTTTTATAACACAACCATTGTAAAAGAAAACCGCGACGTAGTATAAGACACTAGGCTGTAATCTATATTAGATAGCAGAACATAACTTAAAAATTATATCATGGAATAAAAACCATTGTATTAGAACCTATGATAGAAATTACAACTCACTACTTTTACTAGAATTAGAATTAACCCTTAATTTGGCAGAGGTTCAATGTGTTATATATATGTAAAATTTATGTATATTTATAAGTTTAGGGTAGTAAGGAATCCAGAAAAAATTAAAAAAAAATGTTGCGACCTTCAGGTTTCCAGGAAACCAATGTTCATCGGAGTGAACATTGCCAAATCTGTCGAGTAATACCACTTTATTGTAATGTTTACTGTGATGAACATAATCAAATTAGGGTACACATTCAAACAGGTAGTGCGGTTTACATAAAATCCATGAATTATTTATACATATATCTAACAACTGGCAAAATATACCTATATACCATCTTCTAGACTTGAATGGTATTTTATAAAGAGATACTAAAATATCACCCAGGTCTACACCCCCCATATGTTTATTGTACTCCCTTACTATTTGAGGACAGTCAACATCTAACTTTCGCTTTTCTACCTTACAATATCTCTTTATTTTATGCACAGGTGTGCATCCAACAAATGAACTTATCAGGGTGACAGGTTTATTGTCGTTCCAGCGAACGAGAGCCAGCTTGGTTTTGTCACATACGACTTGTGAATAAGCTCCTCTCTTTTTCTTTTTCATTGCCTTTTCACTAGGCAAAATAGATCCAGCTCCCCTGGTTCTATTGTTACGAATCGTACCTAAACCAAATACGCCATAATTTTCTTTTAAAATATAAAATAACTCGGGCGATGAAAAAAAATTGTCACAAAATATGGTGGCTGGCTTTCTTTGAATAGATTGACACAGAGCTATTACAATTTGTGCCCCAAACCCAATTGAAATTTCTTGTTCGGTTAATTTATGAAACGGAATGTATCTTCTCCTCCATATAGGATAAAGTCATAAATCATGCCACTTACTCCAGCTCGCACGTAATTTTTGAAGCCCCACTTGTTGGGTTTAT
>JACTOM010000067.1:992190-1041704 GCA_015832385.1 Elymnias hypermnestra
CTAACCTATAAGTATCAATTAAAGTTACCCAATTATCTATTGCGCCTCAAACATTTTAATATACCATTGTTACGGATTAGACGGGAAATATCGAGCATGGTAATTCTTTATAAAATTATTCACAACCACATTGATACTACTCTTTTAAGTAACATCAATATAATAGTTAGAAATAGGAGCAGCATAATTTCAGATATTTTTTGTATACCTTTTTGTCGAATAAGGAAAACAGCACACAATCCTATTTATTATATGACACAACTTTATAATAAATATTCTGTCGTCTCCTGTAATCTAGACATCTTTGGTGACAGCCTTACTTTTTTTGGTAAAACATTGAAAAAGGAACTTTATTTTACTGAACATTAGGTTAAATAGTTTATTTTATTTTATTTTACTTTTAAGTTTTTTTAGTGTTAGTTTTCATTTTTTCCCAATTATATATGTCCGAGTTGTTTTCAAATATTAAGTGCAAGTTTTTATGATCATGTTTTTGGAATGTTACTTAGTTTTAAGCAATACCCATTGTTTTACACATGTGAATGTACGAGTGATATTCTGTGATTGATCTAAATAAATTAAAAAAAAAAAAAAAAAAAAAAAACCATCTAAGCATTTGTCAGTTTTAGTCACTACGTCTTCTTTCATATCCAGCATTATTTTTGTATATTTTATATTCTTTGGGTAGCATTTTTAATAATTTAGGTTAAATTATTTTCGAAGTAAGACACATACGTATAAATACTTTAATGAGCTATCTGCAGTGTTTTGCAGTAAGAGCTTATTGTCTCTTTTGGGGCTCTAGACTAACTTTGTACCAAAACTAGCAGTAATTTTGGTGTGAAAATCAGGACAGACAGACAGAGTTACTTCAGTATTTATATATAAAATTGAATGCCAACAGCCTAAAAAATAAGTTTCAGTTTTATAACTCTGAATTGAAATGACAATACTTATGGAAGTATCATCATCCCTTACAAACCTTTTTCCACATTAAAAAGTAACGTCTTTTCTCAGACTATTGACTATCTGTATACAAAATATACTTAAATCGGTTCAGCAGTTCTGGCATGAAAACCGCGACAGATAAACCGAGTTACTTTCGCATTTAAAATATTATTAAGGATTATACTACTATAGACCTGCCATTGACCATTGACCAATAATATAAACAAACAAGATAACTAAATGAAACCCATTTCGAATTATAGATGCACACTTTGACAATGATATCCTGTATAAGTTCTTGAAGTAGAATATGAGCGCATAAATATAGGCTATGATATTTTTTAGAATGGTCATAATCTGATCTAGTGGCTTGTTATGACTCACCTAGTTTTGCCCTATATAAAAAGGTTTTATCAATATAAATTGAATTGCTAACCTGTACACAATAACAAAAACACTTGCGAACCACGCCGTATTACTTTATATATATATATATATATATATTTATATATTTGAATCCAGCACCCAGATTCAGGGGTGCGATTGCAGTTGGTTGACTCTGTACGCTCTCAGGAAAATCCAAGCTGAGGGGCTCGTTGAAACAAGTGGAGTCACTCAGCACGCGTGGTACTCCGACTTTAGAGTCACTTTGCACGCGTGGTACTCCCTAGCACTGCTGTGAACCTAAAATGCCGGAGGACAGGCATTATAGCCATGTCCTGCTTCCTGCCAGCGACTCGCCTAGCCCAGCGACTAGACAAACACTACAGCGGCAGAAAACCGGACAGAATAGACATAATATAATAAAAATAGGGACTCACCCCAGCGGGTTGATCGTGGCGTTACTCGTATGTCGCACAGGTCACAGATTTATTCAACCGCGCACTGGTAGACCGCACAGGTATCGCTAACAACTATTAATTCTACCTACTTATTATATTCTTTTTAAGTACAACGTTACAAGCTATTTACTGTGTAACCACACGCACCCTCCTTGCGGATGTAATTTCGTAAAATCCGTTCTTAGCTGATCTCTACTCGGCAAAAGGAATATTCCTACCAAATTTCAAGTGTTTACGCCTTAGGGTTCCAGAGATATCGTGATGAGTCAATAGATACCTGGATTTCTCTTTTATATAGATATATGTCGCCGATAGACAGATGGCGCCAGCGTTCCACAGACTATTGCACTCCGACATATAGATAATATCTTATATATCCATGATAATATTCACTGATACCGCAATATAATACAAATAAAAACAAACTTGTAATCCCATATTTTAGAGGGAAGAAGGTTTAGAAATCATTTGGCGGGTTGAGCATACGCATTTTTAATAAGATAACGCAATCAGTTTTAGATTTGTCTCCGCATAGTTTTAAGAAATATGTCATAAACATGGCATGACAAAACTGGCCTCAATGATATTTGCTGAATGAATTCAACTTTAGAAAGAAATGTGGTCAAAACTTAACCGGAACAAAAAGAATTGTTAATCAAAAAAACGCAGTCTTTACGCCCAGATTCCCGCTAAAATCCGTAAAATATCATAGTTGCTATAAGAAATTATTGGTTGTCAATGTTAAATGCTAAAGAGGAAATTATTCTTTTAAATTTAATTGATTTCTAAACAATGGGACGAACATCAAATGTTTGACAGGTAGGAGGAGGAGGAGGTTTCTACGTGAAAGCGAAACTGTTGTTTTTAGTATATTCCAAGCTTTTTTTCATATTCACTCACCTTTTAAAGCTTCCCTGAACATCCACAAATAATTCAATACCTAAATTAGTCAAATTTTTTCAGCCGGTCTCGAGTTTTATCGAGACTAAACAGCAATTTATTTATATATGAATTTTTATTGTGTTCGATTGCCTGGATTGAAAAAAATCTATCGATTTTATTGATTTTTACAGAAAGTTCTCAGAATTTTGTGGGAAAAATTGACTTCACATTCCCATGAAAATTTATTTATTTATGTACCAAAGATAACGGGAAACAAAAAGCAAACAAAGCTTATATACATAGGATGACTTATCTCTAAAAAGAGATTTCTTCCAGTTCTTAATTGAGATGTGGCGCAGGTACCAAATCTTATTGGAGAACAAAAATAAAATAGTAAAACAAAAAACAAAAAAAGTCAACACTATTGACAGAATATCCATATATTTGCTACATATCCATACGCTCATATACATAAATATATATTATATACACGTACATAAACATACAAATATGCAAAACATACATACATATAAAATATTATACACTGTATACCTATGTTTATGGGGATAGAACTTGGTAAAAGTTTAAATTATATATTGGAAAAGTAGTGACGCTTTAAATTGAGTTTGAAAGAATTCCTACTTAACTTATGTTTCCTGAGATCTTCAGGAAGTGCATCCCATAGATGCGTGGCTTGATTTACCTTAAAAGATTGTATTAAAGAAAGGCACTTCAAGGGATCTGAGAGAAACACATTTAGAGACAAATAATAGCTTAGGTTTGTCTCCTAACGACCCATCTATCTCAATTTCAAAATTAATAATATGCCACTAAGAAACAGACGGCTGCGATATATTTTACGACAAATCAAACCAAATCAAAATCAAATCAAAATCAATTCAAATCAAATCAAAATTCTTTATTCAAGTAGGCTCAAAAAGCACTTTTGAATCGTCAGTAGTCTGTCCGTTGGTAACAAATCTACCACCGGTTCGGAAAGTTGATTCCGCTGAGAAGGAACCGGCAAAAAACTCAACGGTTATTTTAACCTTTAAACATAGCTTTTTTGTAGGTTACAATGTGTTTAGCTTTCATGTGCAACTAGAATCATGTCCAAACATCTTTGTCGCTTAAATAATCTTCCACATTATAATATGCCTTTTTTATTAGGACATTTTAAACATACTTCTTAAAACTAAGTGGGGGCAGTTCCAGAAGTGATTCAGGTATCTTATTAAACATGCGTATGCTCAACCCGTCTGATGACGATCATTATATTACCCTATTGATATACTTAGTGCTTCTTTTTTATTTAATCAGATAACTATTAAAACATGGTAAATTTAAAAAAAAAGTCAAAAGCGCGTGCGTTCACAAAGTACACATGTCAGAAGT
Organism: Elymnias hypermnestra; assembly: GCA_015832385.1. NCBI lineage: Eukaryota > Metazoa > Arthropoda > Insecta > Lepidoptera > Nymphalidae > Elymnias > Elymnias hypermnestra. The sequence goes on from JACTOM010000067.1 coordinate 996,258, forward strand.
GAAACTTCTTTGGCAAACCAATTTTTGAATCTCCTTTATATTTATACAAATCTAAAACTTTAGATTTCCGAGACTTAGAGGGAGGGAAAAAGAAAGATATTTTAAGAATTTAATTGTCATTAAAATATTAAAAGTGACGACAATTAATAAAAACAATTTATTGAAATCTCAAATGACGAATTGTAAATAATAATTCCACGTGTTTTTTTTCAATATTAGTATTTATTAATTCAATTTTGTTTTTAATTTATGAAAAATAGTATATTAAATGAATAACGAGCGGCAAATTTGAATGCCATATTTTATTTGCAAATATTATTTACACTAAAACGACCTCAAAATTAGCGAATTAGCATAAAACGCTGCACATCTTCGTGGCGCTAATCGCGCGTTTCATCTAAAGAATTTTCACTTCCAAACATGTCATTACTACAAAAGGTGAGTAATAAATAATTTATCTTTGTAACACTGTCTCATAAAATTAGGGTTTTATACTTGACTCTTTATACGAAAGGGCCGTCAATTTCTTACGTCTATAATTCATTTAAGGCACACCAATGTAACAATATCCTCTATATGTATACATTACATGTCTTTTGTATGTCTATATATGTTTTGTAATATATTGGTCTCTTGGGAATATAAAAATGCGTATTTAACAACCATGTTGATTAAATCTGAAGTCACTTTGCTAAATGTCAATCGCAAATAGTTTTAATGACCTTATGTTGAGAGAATAAGTGACGTTATTGGTGGAAACCATCATCGCATTATTGCCTTTGTAATAAAACCAGTTTGGAGTATATTGAGACCACGTCCACTTGCCCCGATCCTTGCATATCTCCTTCGCTTCTTTTATTCTCACTAAACCTTTCATACAAGTTCGTCGGTTCAAAATACTCTTGACCTGGCCTTTATTTAAAATGTCCTGTATTTGATCCAGGAACGTCCGCCTTGGTCTTCCCCTTCCAACTTTCCCATTCGACCTTGACTCATAAACCCGTTTTGTCAGTCTCCTTTCATTCATTCTCTCTACGTGTCCAAACCATCTAAGTATGTAATGCTAAGACTTGCATTCTAATAAGATGCTGTATAGAAAGAGGCAAATTTTCTCAATATTTACCAGAAGTTAAGTATTTGTCGGTGAGCTTCACCCCCGTAACGGTTCTGCGCCTGATCTCTTTCAGTCATGGCGGATTGCCTTCGCACCAGATTATGAGAGTGAGGGAATAGTAAGTGCACTTGTGTACTATGCCTGCAACCCACAGCGAAGCAACGTGGTGGATCTATGTCCAATTATTCCCTCCCTTCTATTAATGAGGATGCCTTTGCCCGGCTATGGGACGTGGATGAGCTCATACATATTTACATTTTATGAAAAATATCTTTAAATCAGTAAAAAAATAAATGATTCAATGAAATCTGAAGCTGACTATATCAAATTAATGCTAGAGAAGGCGCGCTATTAAATATTCAAATAGGCTTCTATCGCTCATACAAAAAAAAATTAAAGGTTATCATTTGTCAATTACTGAGATTAAAGCTACTGATTGCGTACGACAATTAATGTCAGTCAATCAATAATTATTATCTCTAAGGTGACCACTCCAGGATAGAATTAAGACAAGTAAATATTACGTTATAATAAAGTTCTTAAAAGGTATTAATATAGGTAGAAAATAATTTATTACACCTCACAAATTATATAAAAAGCTAGGTAGGTAAAGAAAATAAATGTACAAAAAAGGCGGCCTTCTCGCAACACAGCGATGTCTACCACGCAATTATTAGGGTAGAAATATTGCTTAAATACAATCGAGTAAGTATTTTAAGTTTTTAGGATAAATATAAATAAATGATATGCTATGTATTGTTAAAATCTATGCAAAAGGTAACGAATGATGAAGTAAAAAAGGCAAGAATGGAATACAAAATAGTGAAAGCAATCGTGAAAGAAGCTGTAAGAAAGAAAAAAGAAGAATGCAGAGATATGTATGATAGGAGTTTTTCTGATGATCTTCAGTCAAAAAAAAAGTTTTTCTGCAAATCAATACGAATGGCCCGAGGGAGATCTACTACCTCGGAACTTTGTATAATCAGAAGTTAAGATGGAAGTTTAATAAAGGGAGAAGAATGGATATTGAAGAGATGGAAGGATCATTTTGAAAGTTTGTTTGAAAGAAATGAAGCAGTGGTAAATATGACCTCTGCGGATAGAAATGAATGTAAGATAAATGATAGGGATATTAGTATGGATGAGATTATAAAAGCGATGAAAGGTATGAGATCAGGAAAGGCTGCTGGGAATGACAGAGTGTCAGTCTAGATGCCGAAGGCTGGCCGCGGTATTGTGACAGCTCAGTTGTACTGCCTTTTCAATATATACTGGGAGAAAGGTCAAGTGCCAAGAGATTGGAGCAAGGCCGTAATTGTCCCTCTATATAAAGGAAAAGGGTCACAGCAGGAGTGCAAAAATTACCGCGGTATCAGCCTTCTTAGTGTCGTCGGAATTGTTTGCAAAGATATTGATTAAAACAGTGATTAATGAAGCTGATAAGAAAATATGGGATGTACAAGCGGGATTTAGAAGAGGAATGGGATGTACGGATCAGGTCGTTTCTATACGCTGCATAACAGAAAAATGTTTGGCTACACACCAAAAAGTTTAATGAGCTTTCTTAGATTTAGAAATGGCCTATGATCGAGTGGTGAGGAATGATCTACGGTCAATGTTACCAACGTATGGGTTGAGTGGTAATCTGATTCAAGCATTGAAGTGTCTCTATGAGGGTTCTAGTGCTTGTGTCAGAAGTATGAGTGGATTAAAACTGAGTGACAGAGTAAGAAATAGTGTGATAAGAGAACGTTGTGGTTTAAAAGAAGATGTATTGATTGAAATAGAGAAAGGTATGCTTAGATGGTTTGGGCATGTTGAGAGAATGAATGAAAAGAGGCTGACAAAAAGGATTTATGAGTCAAGAGTGAATGCGAAAGTTGGAAGGGTAAGACCAAGGCGAACGTTCCTAGATCAAATCCAGGACATTTTAAATAAGGGCTAAGTCAAGAGTACTCTTAACCGACGAACTTGTATGAAAGGTTTAATGAGAGTGAAAGAAGCGAAGGAGATATGCAAGGATCGCGGCAAGTGGAAGGATGTTGTCTCTTTCTACCCCTATGGGAATGACGCGTGATGCTATTTATGTAGGTATGTTAAAATTTATCGAGTAATTTATCAAGAAATGCAGTGGAAGCTATTAATTTATCCAAAATAAAGTAATTGTGTAAAAAATCATATGAATTTGATATTAGGCTGTTTACATACGCAATATTTTATACAAAGCTAGGAGAAAGATGTATTTTTTAAGATAATTATATACATAGACACTTCAATATAAATAATACAATAAAATAAATTTCTAATAAAAGAAAGTTATTCAAATAGGCATATACAGCACTTTTGAATCGACAACTATAGTTTTTTTCATAAATTTTTTCAATGCATTATAGAACGACATAGAATCTAAAATTATGAGGGTTCAACAAACTCATTCGCCTTTTTTAATGTATTTTGATTATATATTAGAGCAATTCATTCTCTCTCACGCTTTTTTATCATCTTTTTCTGACAATTTGCTATAGAAACGTATACAGTTACCAGTTTTTTATGCAGCCCTAAATCAAGAGAATTTACTATAATGGTTTGTAAATTTAAAGTTACGTACCTTTTTAAGCCCTTTATTGGCGTCCGGACTCGGCAGGTAGAAATCCACTATTCCCAACAGACAATCATCACATCTACAAACGTCACTTGGTAAAGAGGACATGGAACCAAAACTGCTGCAACTATCCAACGAATCCGTTCGCACTAGCTTCCCTGTACTTAAAGCTTCCATTTTAGCGACAAGCAACGATTCCATTAACGATCGCGGTCTCGCTGGAGAACGAGATCTACGTGGAAAGTCAGGGGACAATGTCCGTTCTAGTAAATCTGGGGACAGAGGTCTATGGCGCGAGAAATCTAAGGATAAATCTGGGGATAAAGCACGTCGCGTTATTTCTGGGGACATCGGGCAATGGACTAGGTCGCTCGAGCCCGCCCGCGACAATGGCGGTGTCACACTACGACAGTGCGACGATGTCATCTTCGTAGCCCGCATTGGTTCTTCCGCTATAACACTTTACAATACTTTATTACTTGTTTACGTCACTTGATGTCACATTTTTCTCACTACGCATCACGTTTTTTCATATACACTACATGCTATTGCTTTATTAACCCCGCTAACACAATCTTTTCCACAAACACACATGTAAAACCATCACAAAACTTTGCAATTTTATACCCAAAGAAATTGGACGTAAACTCCATTTGCAACCACTGATATTACGTCTTCCATTAACGAGATTTTAACACCTTTATATAAAGTAATCTTTAACTATTTGTAGTCTACACATATTTTGTAATAAACTTCGTGTAAGCATTGTCTTCCTCTAACTTGTTTAACTACGTCATTTTCTATTTAAACTCTACATATTTTTAAGCTTTTCTGATTTTAAATATTCAAGTAGGGCCTTACATCTTTTTTGAATTGTCAGACATAAGTTTTTCTATTACACAATATTACCATCGTCGGTTTGGACGTAGATACGAAGTCATGTTTACCTAGTTTTAGAAACAGGTCCGTTTTTGAACTTGTATTTTTTAATGTGCGCTATGCTCACCAGTCAAAGGAAGTGGTGGGACTGTTATTTCGCTAAAAGTGACATATGAGAGACAAAGGAGGACACTGTGGACGCTCCTTTACTGCGGCGCAGGAGTTTGGGAGGTAAGAGGCGTAGAATTACGCTTCTCCTGCCTCCTTCTTAAGTTTCCCAAAGAAATCTTTCGGAGTATCAGGGTAGATTGTGCCTACCAATCCTCTGATGCTGCATCTAAGGATATGGAGGGTATCTTTGGGTTTCAGTAGATATTCTTACTTGATAGCGAGGCCCACACTCTCGATAAGATTTTAGGTCTGATTGGGGTGCGTAAAGGCATTTCTCACCATCAAAAAACAAAAAAAAACCCCATTATTGCCAATGTACGACGATATTACGAGAGTTTAATAGGGATCTTTTCTGCCCTGTCCTGTCCAATATACTAATATAAGTTTTATAAAAGTCACATTACATTTACGAGTAAATTGTGCAATTTTGTAATATTCTTGTTAACAAACTGTTAATAATCAATTCGGCTTAGCACCCGATAAGATCAAAGTCTAGCGCAAACTTGTTAATATTAAATAGTTGTATCTAGAAAAAGTGGAACAATTTAATGTAATATTAATTAATACGAAACTATTTGAACCCGTCTACTTCAATTTACAGTTGAGCGTCAAATATTTATGTAAATAATACAAAGCGAACGTATACCTGATTAAGGATTATAAATTGCGTGTAAAAAATTAAGGATAATTTATTATTAATCAAGTAAATCGTTAAAAGTTTGCGAGGAATTCCAATAACAGTGACAGTAGCTGATACCCTTGTAGAATAATTTGAGGCCGAGCTTTTATATGAATATAAGGACCTTTGGATATAGTTTATTATATTTATTTTTATTGCGACATATTTGTAATATATAATAAATAATTAACACAATTTTTTTGTAACTTCCTAACCAAAACATCGCTTAAGAGTGTCAAATATGTACAAATATATTCTACAAGAAAATTTTAAATAGATTTTTCAAACAAATACATTACGTTATTGTAAATGTACGCAATTTATTTTTGTAACTGTTTTAACACATGTGTAAAAAAATAATATTAATAATCCAACTTGGATGGGCAGCGTTCGGTAAACTACGGGACATCTCTTCATCCGCAATTCCTCAATGCCTGAAGATCAAGGTCTTTGAACAGTGCTTGTTGCCAGCCATTACATATGGGTCCGAGACATGGGCGCTGACTATGGGCCTAGTAATAAGACTCAGAGTCACTCAGCCGGCAATGGAGAGGGCTATGCTCGGGGTTTCTCTACGTGAGGAGATCCGTAGGAGAACTGATGTCACCGACGTAGCCTACCGAATTGCAAAGCTGAAGTGGCAATGGGCAGGGCACATGGTTCGCAGAACCGATGGACGTTGGGACGTTACTTGAACAATATAAAATCTAAACTGCTAATTTAATAGGCGGTAAAAATAAAAATAATCTTCATCCAACAAAGTATAAATAGCTCATCAGTTGTCTGGTCTGTCTGTATGTTGGTAATATCTCAACGAGCTAGATAAAAAAGAGGTCTTATCCCAATATTGCTGCCTTATTGGTCTAGTGGTTAGCATGTTCGACTACAGACATGAGGTCCTGGGTTCGAGTCCCGGGTCGGGCCAATTCGAAATAGATATTGAGTTTTCTATTAAGATTTTCTCAATATTTGCCCGAAGTTGGGAAGTTATCGGTGTGATCCACCCACGTGCCTCGGAGAGCACGTTAAGCCGTCGGTCCTGCGCCTGATCTCTCTCCGGTCGTGTCGGATTGCAGTCACGTCGGACTATGAGAGTGAAGGAATAAAGAGTACACTTGTGTACTATGCCTGCCAATCCGTAGTGGAGCAGCGTGGTGGTTCTAAACTCTAAAAACCCTCTCTCGTATGAGTGAAGAGGCCTGTGCCCAGCAGTGGGACGTTAATGGGCTGCTACTTACTTACTTTTATACCAATATTTTTTTTAGGTAAGATAAAGAATAAAAAGTTCTATATTTTTTCTTATTTAATAATTAGCTATATGTAGTTTATAAATTAAATTGTTCTGTTTTGTAAAATCATAAGGTCTTGAATCGTTTGCATATGAATCTAACACCGTATCGGAAGGTTCTGATCGATATCTACGTAAGAAAAGAGGTTTTGTACTATAGTTTATCCGCGTTAAGAATGCAGTGAGTCATCATTGTAACAAGTTGAATGCATAGCTGTGAGTTTGTAATGTCTTCAACTAGTCACTGTGAACTTGACCTTGTAATTTGAAAAGATTTTATTGGTTAAAAGGGGGATGTGACAGCGGACAATGATGACTCATTGCATTCTTAACGCGAACGAACCATACGTATTTTTTTGTAAAGTAAGATAAAACTATTAACACCCCACTGCTAAGCACATACCTTCTCAATAATAGGACAAAGGGATTTCACTGTGTGTTTTCCCACAATACTAGCTGTCACTGAAAATGTTAATGGTCAATTTTAAAGCCACATAAGTATGGAAAGAATACTTAGTGGTGCATTTAAAAGATTCGAACCAGGGACAATTAATCAATTAGGTCATCAAAGCTCACGTTCACTATAGTTTTATGCCACGATAAGTTATAAGATTGAGTAGACATGATTATTCTTGCCATAAAAAAGAGTCACGGAATCTTGGCGACCTCTAAAGTCTATTTATAAAAAGTATATTAATTAAAATTCATCATTGTGCTTTTCTTTACTTTGGAACCTTTAAAACAATTCGTTTTGTCCAAGCCCTGAATTAAGAAATGGAGCCATTTATCAAGTTTGGCGCTCTGGTATGTTTACAAGTTATTGCTGTGAATTATTTATTCTCTTGGCGTACAAAATATAACCTTCGCGAGCCATGTCAGGCCGCACCTGTTATTGCAACTAAAAATGTACATGAAGACTTCTATTATTGCTCAAAAATATTTCTATAGCCAAACTTGTTTGACGCTAATTAATTAAACAAGCTGAACCTAGCCATCTCCAGTTACACGTGGTTTACGAGCCGCATTCGTAAGAAACTTATACTAGAATATGAGTAAATTATCTATAAACATATAGGTTAAAGATAAAGGAAAGATAGATGTAGATACAACTACGGAGGTAGAAGAGAAAACCACCCAGATTCAAGCTCTTTTGAATTAAGTTAACCCGTTGGTAATGATTTCAACTCCGGTTGGATCCGTTGATTCTAATGTAAATATAACGACAAAAAGTCAGTAGTTATTCTTTTTAGAACAAAATAAATATATGTCGGAGTGCAATAGTCTGTCGAACACTGGCGCCATCTGTCTATCGGCGTGGGGCAGAGTCAATAGTGACAAGCCAGCGTGCGTCCTCCCAGTTCTCAAGTGGCGGGCTGCCAGAGCAGTCGACAGACACATTAAGGAAATTAAATTATGGATGCCATTAATGACGATGTCGGCGGAGAACCCTACACCCCTATGCTTTATGCTCCTTTTTCTCTTATTCTCCGACATATATAACTCATTATATTTTATTTAAATTTTGGATCGGCGAATAAAGGTTTCCCACACACTAACAATCTCTAGTCGCCTTAATAAAAAGATTTTGGTAGTACCCTTTATTAAAGCAATTGATAATTTATAAATTGAGAGGAAGATCTATTTTCAATTGTTAATACGACATAATTATAGATTACTGGGTAACGGAAGTTGTATCATTTCTTGTCGTCTCATATTAATAGAGTTTCTACCCCCACCAAAGGCCGATGAGTCAGTAAAAAAAAGTAATTGCTGTGAGTGTAAGAGATAAAGTATGTGTGTCTAGAAATTGCTTGTAGACTGTTATTTAATGATTTCAACAACTGTATAGAAAGTGTTAGGAGACGGCTCCCAAAAACGAAGACAGACTTTAGTAGTAATGACACCTTTGATGACGAGACGGAAAAAAACAATTCTGATTTTTGAAACATAATCACATTTTAAAGACGTTTTAATAGCATTATTTACGCTACATCATATTAGTACAGCTAAATGAAAGGATAGTTTCATAAAAAATTTATGATTTACGAAAAATCAGCAGTCAAATGAAAAACAGCTGACGTCTAGTCCAGGTCAACGAACTCTGGTGGTTTTTTTAGTAATGTTTTTTAAATAATGCTAATGAAACCTTTTAAAAATATGTTTTTTTTAATTAGGGACGATATCTTTTTCGTCCCATCATTAATGATGTCAATAGTACTAACGTCTGTCTTCGTTTTCGGGAGCGCTCTCCTAACACCTTGTAAAGACTTAATTGATAAAATTCTTCGAAGAAAAGAGCAATTACTATATATGAGTAAATAGTAACATAGTTTGCTAATGTAGGATTAATAGACGAGCAGTAAAATAGGAACCGAGAACACATGGAACGCTGAAAGTTATTTCGCTCAGTAGGTCTAAGTTATCCATAAGAGAGTTTAGCTCTGTCAACACAAAACTGTAAAGGAAGCTCGAGTTTTAGACCTTTTTTATTGCCCTGGGAAATGCTTTTACGCACTTACTCCGACCTGAATGGGTTAGGAGTGTAGGACTCAGCGAGGAAGGTGACCTCGCAATACCACTTAAGCCCAGTGGAACCCTCTTCATTCGGAAATGAGACACCAGAGCTTTAGATTGCGAATTCTTCCCTGCTGCCCCAGATGAGTCCGACTGAGGATTCATGGAGGCGGGAGCAGGTGCGCAAACAAGCGCCGCCTAGTATCTCGCCTCTTTTGGCGATGAGACGGAGCATCTAATGTATTCTTTCTATATCGCTCGTGGGCCTCCTTTAGCAAGATTACAGTCTCGTAGAGAAAGGCCACTCCCGCCCAACATCTCAAGCATCTACAATGCTCTCAAGCGAGAGTTCCCCGGCGATCGGTGCCATCAAGGGGTGCAGTTAAGGTCCCCAGTCTACGCATTCTGCCACAGTCTGATGTGCTGAGTCGATATCTGCACCACACTCGTGGCAAGCAGGCGACTCCTCGCGGCGTAATTTGGTGCAGGAACTTTCCAAAGCAGCCAGAATCTGCACCAGTCTGTGGGAAAGTATACCGTGGCCCTTTGAAAGCCGCTGCCCCAGATGAGTACGGATCGCCTCCACAGTCCACAGCAGCCACGACCGCTTCTGGGGACCCGAGATCCTCCTTCCACTTTTGAATCAGAGCCTGGTCGGCTTTGACTCTAATCCTACATACTCGTGCCGATGAGCAGCCGTAAGAACCGTACCAGTGTTTGACCTGCTGTGATTAACTGAGATCCTCGTCCCGACACATTAACAATCCGCCGTCGGCGGTCTGTTAGTGTGTGGGGCCCTTTACAATTCAACTTATAAACAGCCCATTCCTATTCACAGCTACGTTCGCTACATGGGTGGGCTTTCGTTCAAATAAGTCTCGCCATGCTATTATAAATGTTACTTTAATGGAAAATTCACGATAGGAATTATAAATTTATTCTTCCGGTAAACAACTGTTTTCTTGTACATTATAAGAAAAAGAAACTTTAAAATTCAAATTCAAAATATCTTTATTCAGGTAGGCCTTTTGAATCGTCAAATATATATTTTTTTACACACAATAAATCTAATGTACGATTGATAATGACATCGAAACACGTCTTACAATCTAAAGTTACGAGGATAACTTCGCTTCCTGTCCTGAGAGGAACCCACAACAAACTCATTCGGGGATTTTATATATTTTTACCATCACCATTACAATATATTTAAGTCAGTCAGTTTATTATATTTAAATTTAAATTTAGAGCAATTCGTTTACTCCGTGATGAAACGCGTGATTAGCATATCGAAGATGTGCAGCGTTTCTTATGCTAATTCTTTTGAAAGTTAGGCTGTTTTCATATTTACAAAAAGCATGTGGCATTTTAATTTGCCTCTCGTCATTTCGTAATTTAATATACAATTTTAATTTACAATGCGTCACTTGAAATTTAAATAAATTATTTATGTTCATTTCCGACACTTAACATTTTAACCAAAATTAAATTCATTAAATTCCTAACATATCTTCATTTTTCCCACCCTTTAAGCCTTGGAATTTTAAAGTTTTAGATTTGTATAAATATAAGCAACAATTGAAAATTGGTTTTCCAAAGAAGTTTCACTTCTGACAAGTGTACTTTGTACGCAAGCACTTTTAACTTTTTTATATTTTCGTATTAACCTAAAGTTCGAAGCAAGGCCTATGTGTATTTATTTTTGTAATCAAACAGTTAACAGTTTTCTACGTTGCTTCACACTTCATTTTATGCTTAGATCATGACAGATTATGTATTATGAAAAATAGTATAGTAAAGTTAACGTTAATAAATGCAGAAAAGTGTTGTGTATACCCATACGGTGGGTGGGTGTAAAGATAAGTAGAACCCCAGTAACGTCCCACTGCTGGGTACAGGCCTCCTCACTTATATATTAGAGAGGGTTTTTAGAGCATAGACCCACGCTGCTCCACTCGGATTGGCAGACAGAGTACACAAGTGCACTCTCTATTCCTACCTCTCATAGTCCGATGTGACGGGAATCCGACACGACCGGAGAGAGATCAGGTGCAGGACCAATTTCCGGCAAATATTGAGAAAATCTTAATAGGAATTTCAATATTGATTTTTGAATCGGTCAGACCCGGGACTCGAACCCAGGATCTCATGTCTTTAGTGACATACTAACTACTAGACCAATGAGGCAATAGGTGCGTGTATCCGAGAGTAACTCTAAGGACACTATGCTCTTTTTTCGAAGTGTGTAGTTGCTGTTAGCCCTACTGGCTTTTACAGCGTAACCGAGAAGGGTGGCGAGCGCAGAAGCTACGCCGAGGGGTGGGCCTGTAAAAGGGCCCTGGTGCTTCGTGGGGGAAACGTTGCTCTAAGGGCGACTCTTGCGAGGCTCGGACTTAGGCTTAGAGCAACGTTTGCTGCTGCTGAAAAGGGTAAATGACAGATGCTTAATCTTGACGCCCATGGGTCCTCGAATAGGGGTCGCGGCCGAGTGCATCGGACAGCGAGGACCTATGTTTATGTGATAATGTAAGTAAGTAATAATAATATGGTCGTCTGGGTTATCAAGGACGTGTTTGGGCCGCCCCTATCTAGGCATCTAAAAAAATCTCCCTTATGAATAAAGCAGCCTGTACCAAGTAGTGCTGCTTACCTGTGTACCATTTTTGTATAGATATTAGAGTATTTCTGACCGTGTACCATATTTTTCCATTAATAAATGTCAACCTCGTTTTCCATAACACATTGCAGTGTGTAAATAACTTCACGCGGACGACATTACGCGACACTTTCAATTCCTTACGACGTATTTAAATGTATAAAACATGTAAATCGATTATAGCAATTTAGACCGAACCACGCGTCGATACGATCTCAATTATCATATCAGGTTAGCTTTGATGTCTCCGTTTAAATGACCTCATAATAACGTTATTATACAGTTGAAAATGTCAACCCATTTACGACTTTTATGTAACAAAATATTGCTTAGTATAAATAATCAATGAAACATTTGCTTAACGTATATTCTAAATATTTATAATTACTAGAGCTTGGTGGTGTTATCCGCATAGTTCTTGATACCGTGTTAATAATATGATGAAGCCCAGATCAACAAGGTCTAGAGAGAGTTCAATCATATACACACGTATAAAAGGATTATGCATATCTAAACTAATATTATAAAGAGGAAACATTTGTGTTTTTGTATGTGTGTTTGTAACGTTTTTACACAAAAGCTACTGGACCGATTTCAAAAACTTTTACACTATTAGAAAGCTGCATTTTCACTGAACGACAAAAGCATATTATGTTTTCTAAAAAAGATAGGAATCCTTAGTAAAATTGCATTAATATAACCCAATGTATCAAAAAATAGTCACAAAAAATCTTTAATCGCGTGCGCTGCAGAAACTATTGATAAAAGAACAAAAAAATGTTCTACAATATTATAGAACTTATTATTATCTATAAAAAAATCTGCAACACCATATGTCCAACTACTGTAGTTATGCCACTATAACTACTTCTTTACATTTTAAAAGTTACTTGAAAGTGCTGACAATAATCAAACCATGTTATTCATACTTCTGTATTAACCTTTCTATTTATCCTTATCCTATTATATATTTTATTAAATACCGTTTCAATACCTGTAAAAAACTTTTTAAATTATAAAAATCGCACATTCCAATCAAAAGATACAACGAATTTTTAAAATGTATATAGCGGCCTACTATTTTATTCACATTTTATACACACATATAGCCAGATGAGACTTTATGTATTCCAGAATGACTGTTTTTATTCGATAGCACAGTTCTTCACATTATTTAAAAAACCATGTGAAATAAAACATTTATTAACAAAAATAAATCTATAGTCCGTCTTAGAAAACTTTCCACAGCCACGAGACCGTTATCTACGTAGGTGAAATCGAAGGACATTGCTAGTATTTTTTTAATAAGAAAGACTATCATGAAAGCTCCAAAACTATTATCTAAATAAACTTAATATTAATAGTACTCCTTTTGGGATGTAGACCCTTTCTAAGAAGGAACTAGCCCATAATCCCACGGGATCAAGACTAACGTGAATAAAACTGATAGGAAAGCTAAGTTTTATTTATATCCAAATAAAAAAAGTGCATACTCTATATAAAATATATAGATATGAAAAATAATTTAAGAATTAAAAATGTTCCTGTATTTTTATCCAATCTACCAAAATAGGTAATTATTTATACTACTTATATACCTCGTTTATTTGTACTAAGGGCTTACAATATTTTCCTAAATATATACTAATACTATGCAGACGAAGTCGCGGTTTACTGGTATATTATTCTCCAGGCAATACCAACCTGTAATTATTAACAAAATATACAAATAATTAAAGAATTTTTTGCTTAACTACTTCAATTAAATATAAAGCTATAAACCCTTTTATTACATCCCATAAATGTGTCAACATATATTTAAAAAATTTCGCAACTTTTAATGGATTTATGGAGTAATAAGCAACGGAAACATTAATAAGTAGTTATTTATACCCCATTAAATCCGCTATTAAAAGCCTTTTAGTATACTATTATTAAATTTATACAACTAAATAATAAGAAAATAAGATACTCAGTTATTTTAATATATTTAAGACTTCTATATGTATTTATATATACAATCGTTTCTTCTAGCTTCTGCTTTCTATTCGCACTAAATATGGAACAGCCTGTAATTTTTGCAAATTGGCCAAACAAAGTTCAAAGGGACAATAAAAATTGATTTAATTAACAGCATACAATCCAATGGTCAATCTCATGAAGAGGTTACCCAATTGCATAGAAGTTGACTGCCTTACAAGTCTTGTGGTCACCTTGTTCGGCTACAGAGATGAGGGATCTGGGTACGAGTGAAATCAAAATTGATACTGAGTTTTCTGAAGACCAAAGTCTTCGAACAGTGCGTGTTGCCAGTGATGACATACGGTTCTGAGACGTGGTCGCTGACTATGGGCCTCATGCGGAAGCTCAAAGTCACTCAGCGTGCGATGGAGAGGGCTATGTTCGGAGTTTCTCTACGTGATCGAATCAGAAATGAAGAAATCCATAGTAGAACCAGAGTCACCGACATAGTCCTACGAATCGCGAACCTGAAGTGGCAATGGGCGGGGCACATAGTCCGAAGGACCGATGGACGTTGGGGGCCGAAGGTCCCCGTGCCTCGGAGAGTAGGTTAAGCCGTCGGTCCTGTGGCTGATCTCTCTATGGTAGTGTCGGATTACCGTCAAATCGGACTATGAGAGTAAAGGAATAGAAAATGCATGTGTTTGCGTATACACTTGTGTACAATAATACATCCTACTAAAATGGTTAATCTCTGCATGTTATTCGCTGCCGTGGCCAAAATTCGGTTAGGAGACGATTATTGACACACATGTACTCTCATATTCCAATGTGAGTGATCAGGTGCATAATCGACGGCTTAACGTGCTCTCTGCCGCCTCAAATGTGCATGGGATAACTAACTTATCCGATGTTTACTAATTTAATGATAAAATAACGAGTAACGAAAGTAACTTCAATCCAACAGAAGGTTATTTTCAATATTTTACTCTGAAGCGAGCGAGTATTATAATTAATAAAAACATTTTATTAATATGTATAGGTGTAGACTATTGTTTTATTTTATTGTATTGATACTTTTAATGGGAAAAGCTAAGCTTTTAGACCATTTAACCTCGTCTTCAGTTTGAGATCCTAATCTACTTCAAAAAAATCGATATTGAGTTGTCTATTAAAGATTTTCTCAATATTTGCCCGCATTTGGGAAGTTGGGGATGTGATCTAGCCCCGTGCCTCGGAGAGCACGTTAGGCCGTCGGTCCTGCGCGTGATCTCCCTCTGGTCCTGTTGAATTTCCGTCACATCGGCCTATGAGAGTGAAGGAATAGAGAGTGCACTGGAGCAGCAGAGCATCGTGATGGGACTATGCTCTAACCACCCTCTCTCCTATGACTGAGGAGGCCTGTGCCCAACAGTGGGACGCTGCTACTTACCTTATCTTTATTACCTTAATACAATCTTGTCAGTAACAAATAACTGTAGAAAATGTCAGTTATTAGACCTATAGTAACGTGAGTGTTACACTTATTGAAAAATTGCAATAACTCTCATGCTTAGTGCTCTAAAAAGCTTAAGCACTGTAGAACACCATCATAGACTCAACTTCAGGGAAAATACTGAGAGTTAATTAACAAGAAATCCAGAATCAATTTTAACCACCAATAGAATATTGAGGCAGTTAAATTATTGGAGTTGTCAATCCTAATAATAAATTTTCTTTATATTCGCAGATATTTAAAATTTCTTTATCTCTTTAAACAACGAAAACAAAGTAATTATCTCCCTTAGTGTAAAATAGATTCTGCGCATTGAAGCGTTTAAGGGGAGGAGTT
Source organism: Elymnias hypermnestra (assembly GCA_015832385.1). Taxonomy (NCBI): domain Eukaryota; kingdom Metazoa; phylum Arthropoda; class Insecta; order Lepidoptera; family Nymphalidae; genus Elymnias; species Elymnias hypermnestra. The sequence continues at coordinate 1,011,954 of JACTOM010000067.1, forward strand.
TATGGGTGTATTCAAGGTGGGACTTATTTTGTGGGTATTTCCATGTCAACAACATTTTTTTGTTTAAAATAGTAAGCAAATTCATGTAATAACTATCTCTCTAGCAATGTGGTGTCAATTCTCGGTCATTTTCGGTCTAGTGGTTAGTATACTCAGTCACAATCATGAGGTCCTGCGTTCTAGTCCCATTTCAAAAAATCGATATTGAGTTTTCTATTAAAGAATTTCTCAATATTTGGGAAGTTGGCGATGTGATCCAGCCCCGTGCTTCGGAGAGCATGTTAAACCGTCGGTCTTGCGCCTGATCTCCCTCTGGTCTTGTTGAATTTCCGTCACATCGGCCTATGAGAATGAAGAAATAGAGAGTGCACTGGTGCAGCATCCCCTCTCCTATGAATGAGGAGGCCTGTGCCCAGCAGTGGGATGTTAATGGGCTGCTACTTACCTTACCTTAATATAAAAACATAAATATCAACAAAATCATGAGGATAAATCTGTATAAATATTTGGCTATTTTAAGAATAAACAAGAACAAGAACAAACAACAAGAGTTCGAAAGAAAACTTTCTTATGATTTAATTGTAATTAACAATAAATTCTAAAAGGAAACCAGGAGTTGAGTTCAAGGAAGCCTTTCTTGACAATTTAAATATAACAAAATTTTGTATATACTTTTTTTACTAGCTGAACCCGCGAGGCTTTTCCCAGAGTTGTATGACATCCATCCATCCATGCCCGTCCTCCTACCGGTTATGCTGTAAAAGCCAGTATGGCTAACAGCTAAACACATAAGTAAGTAGCAGCCCATTAACGTCCCACTGCTGGGCACAGGCCTCCTCACTCCGAGGAGCGAGGGTTTTTAGAGCATAGACCCACCACTCTGCTCCACTGCGGATTGGCAGGCATAGTACACAAGTGCACTCTCTATTCCTTCACTCTCATAGTCCGATGTGACGGGAATCCGACACGACCGGAGAGAGATCAGGCGCAGGACCGACGGCTTAACGTGCTCTCCGAGGCACGGGGGTGGATCACACCGCCAACTTCCCAACTTCGGGCAAATATTGAGAAAATCTTAATAGAAAACTCAATATTGATTTTTGAATTGGCCCGACCTGGGACTCGAACCCAGGACCTCATGTCTGTAGTCGAACATGCTAACCACTAGACCAATGAGGCAGCTAAACACATAACGAACAAAAAAATGTATGACATTTCGCCTTAGACTCCCGAGCGGAGTAGATCCTCTACTAAGCGCGACTTGTGAACATCAAGAACCCAGAACTCTACGAACCGAAACACGGCACACCGACAACCGCATTGAACCTGGAAAACCGAACCGCTGGATATTGAAACCCGAAGACCCAAATCTGAACAACTGATGCCGAACAACCGAACCCTGAACACGCAAGCAACGAAGAACCGAAGATCCGAACTCTCAAGAACTGAAGACTGAGCACCCGTACCCACAATATCGAAGCATCTGAACCTTATACAGTCCACTGAACCTGGAGGGATTCTTCTGATCCTGAATCCCTCCCCAACAATTTATACAATAAAAGATATAGTTTGTAAATGTGAAATTTGAATTTTTTTAACGTGAAAGTTTGATTTTTTTATGAACATCCCCGCAACTCCCCTTGCGGGAGGAATTTCGTGAAATCCGATCTCAGCTGACATCTACTTGGCAAAAGGAATATTCCTACCAAATTTCAAATCTCTACGCCTTAGGTGATGAGTCAATAGATACTTGGATATCTCTTTTATATATGTAGATAAGAATTATGTAATATTATTTTATTAGCAAAAGTATCGAAATGTTAAAAGTTCATACACTTATCCAATTTTCCCATATAAAAAGTAAACAACACGAGGCTTTTAGCTATCATTACATAAACCTCCACAGTTGGACATATTACAACTGTAAAGAACTTAAAATATTTTACAATACAAAAAGTTGATTACAGGAAATACCGTGCGTCGTATACACATGTAATGTACGTGTACAATGTAATGACCCCTCGTAAGTGGAAACTTGTGCTTTTTGTTGAATAACGGGGGCTAATGTTTTCATAATTGTTCTTATGGAAAATTGTAGGTTTTGTGGTTATTGCTGACAGGTTACCACTTGACTGTGACCACACCTGATGGTATGTGATACATGTGAACGAGAAGCCATGCGTCTCATCACCAATCATCTCTTAAATTTTATATAAAGTACAAAAATCAACAAATAAAAGCCTTGTATTGATACATGCACCATTAAACGCTAACAATTTGCAGTTTCATTCTCTTAAGCATTCATAAAACTGCCTGTTAACAAGTTTTATAAGTGAAGATGGCAGGTGGTCATGACTTTTTATAATATTCCTTTACAAAGACCATTATCTCGTATGTAGTATGTACAGTACGGAACCTTGTTTTAATTATAAATAATGGCAATCAATTTAAATAACAACTCAAACGGCGACTGATGAAATTTTGATTGTTATCTTTGCTTATTAAAAAACAAGTTTATTCTGTTTTGCCCCTGTCATGTCCTTCGGTATTTTTGGAAATCTTTAACGTTGTTGACTCTACATTGGTGGAATAGTGATAATTTTCAAAATTAAACAAGATATTTAAATAAATAAATGAGATAGTTACATTTTGTATTGCTAAAGCGACATTTTTGTAAAACTGATTGACCATCATCTTTAACCTAAGTACTAAGTTTAAAAATAAAAGTGTGTCTTTGGCAAACAAATTTTTAAGTCTTGTTTATATTTATACAAATGTCTTTAGAGGGATGGAAAAAGAAAGATATGTTAGGAATTTAATTGCCTATTTAATCATTAAATGACATTTGGTAAATTAAAATGCGACATGTTATTTGTTTATATTAAAACTACTTAACCTTCAAAAGCGTTTCATCCGTAAAAATTTCACCCTCGTGCACCTAAAGAAGCTTCATTTCAAAATCAATCATTATAAGTTTAATTTTAGACACTTTAATTTATTTGGATAAAGAAAGACTGCCATGAATTGTAAAATTCCAAATCTTATCTATCTAAAATAAATGATACGTTATAATTTCACATTTACATACATAGCATCACGCCTCATTCCCATAGGGGTAGGCAGAAACAACGTCCTTCCACTTACCACGATCCTTGCATATCTCCTTCGCTTCTTTCATTCTCATTAAACCTTTCATACAAGTTCGTCGGTTTAAAGTACTCTTGACCTGGCCCTTATTTAAAATATCCTGGACTTGACCCAGGAACGTTCGCCTTGGTCTTACCCTTCCAACTTTTGCATTCACTCTTGACTCATAAATCATACATGCCCAAACCAGCTAAGCATACCTTTCTCAATTTTGGTCACTGCGTCTTCGTTTATACCACAACGTTCTCTTATCACACTATTTCTTACTCTGTCACTCAGTTTTAATCCACTCGTACTTCTCAACGCTCTCATCTCTACCGCATTTATTTTACTTTTGTGATTCTTNAACTGTTAATGAGTTTGTGTAAATTGATATCGGGAACATTAAGTGATTGAACATGATAAACCGAGTTAATTAATAAAGTGTTTGATTGCACCAACAATACCCATGAACACCCACAGAATAAGAAATTAAATAATGGATCCAATTAATAACAATGTCGGCGGAGAACCCTACGCCCCTGTGCTTTATGCTTCTCCGTTCTCTCTTATTCTTCGACATATATATAGTCCCACATTTAAGCATATACAGAAGAAGCTAACTTTGATATTATATAATATACTATAAAAATAAAAGCGTGCCTTCTGATTTATTTAAATAAATGCATATTGTCAGAAATGGTTTTTATGTCGTGCCACGGGCCCCTAGCGCCTTGCATGTTTCGTTGCGTGTTTATCAAGAAAACGTATCGCAAAATTCCTTTATTAAGATAAGTAAGTCCAACCTGTTACTTGCTTTTAATACCTTCTCTTGTTTTGTTTTGATATATTGTAGAAAACGAGAACACGACACTAATTTTTGATGTTATTAGACGGTATTTAAAGCGGTCAAAATTTTGTTTATAATATATAGTTGAACTAACTATTCCCCGCTATGATACGTGGATAATTCTTAACCGCGTGGATAAATGGGGCAATCTGTACTCAGGGACAATCAACAACTGGCATAGTTTAAAACAGGGATAGGCAACCGGCAGCCCGGAAGGCACTCCCCCATCGCTGAGTCCCTGTCTGATCGTCGGTTGGGGTTGGTGCATGAAATAAATTTTCCAGTGACAAAAAAAGAAGTATACAAATGATAGTAACGATAATAGTATTTGTTATATGTAATATATTCCGCACCTATTTCCCCACAACATTTGTGGTTGCACAAATACCCTCACAACACCTATTTCCTGACAACATTTGTGGCCTGCATCTATAGGCTATATCCTCACAACATTTGTGACCTGCACCTATAGGCTGTATTCTCACAACACTTGTGGTCTGCACTTATACCCTTACAACACCTATCTCCTCACAATTTTTGTGGCTTGCACAAATACCCTCACAACACCTATTTCCTCACAACATTTGTGGCTTGCACCTGTAGGCTATATTCTCACAACATTTGTGGCCTGCACCTATAAGCTATGTCCTCACAACAGTTATGGCTTGCACCTTTAGGCTATATTCTCACAACATTTGTGGCCTGCACTTATACCCTCACAACGTCTATTTCCTCACAACATTTGTGGCCTGCACCAATATCCTCACAATATCATGTAGATCTATTAAAAAGGAATTATCCCAGCATATATTGTGTTGATTCAAGTTATATAATTATATCTTTAAGGAAATTATGCAGCATTTTCGATGTAAGCTTCCAAGCAGTTTTCCGACACTTCGAACCATTATCGTATTATTAAAAGCAATTTACACAAATCTTATAAATTATTTACTTAAAACTTGCACAAAAGACAATTTATCTATTAGTGTAAACGGCATTAAATACCACGCGGTTAGTTTTTGAGTTTAACGAAATCAGACAGACGTAGAGGTTGACTTTGTTTAATAATATGTAATCAAATTTATTAACGATATATTTTAGATAAATTTAATATTACTAAGTTATTTGTAACACGGAAAATCCATTGATAATATGTGCATGTGATTCAGTAATTAGCGAGAAAAAGGGATTTTCCTGTTAAACTTTATTTAGATTCTAAAAAAGGTGCCTTTGTACCGAAGTCTCTAGAGGAGCTTATAGGGAAATCTAGTATATTTAATATGAGTATTTTACAACACATTAAACGTAGCGTGGCCGGTTTTTCTATTATTGAAATAAAACAAAACCGATTGATTAAAGGTTAAATGTGTTATCACTGAATATATAACGAAATGCAATCCATCAAATCTGATTTCCATTGATCATTGCTGTCAATGATCAATCATTTTTTGCGAAACATTTCGTGATTGAACTCATTACATTCAATTTATATGAAGAATGAATGCTATGACGAACGACGTTCTTTTGTTATAGCGATGCTTATTATACAATAATAAAATAATGGAATATTTTAAAAATCTCACACTTATGTATTATTAAGTGTATTTTATTCCTTACTAAATGATCCTCGCAACTCGTTGTACGCCTCATAAAAGGAACAAATTTAGTTAGCATGAAAAAGATTATAGCGAGCTTTCTTTTAAAGATAGACATATGCTGTGGTGGGCTTTTTTTTAAAACGTTTAAAGGGGAATAAGTATGTGACACATGATTTTTACGAATCTTTAACCGATAACGCAGTACATGAGACGAAAGTTCTCAAATGGAAAAAATCTCGGTTTTGAAACATTCTTAATTGGTGCATAGCTCCTATTGACTTTAGCGTAATGATTTATAGCCTATAACCTTCCTCGATAAATGGGCTATTTAATACTGAAAGAGTTTTCAAATCGGATTTGTAGTTCCTGAGATTATTTCAAAGAAACAAAATTTTGTAATATCAGTATGGATTAACTTCAGCTATCTACCAGTAAAAGTCCCATAATACACAATTCAGCGTTTCAAATATCTTTATAAATAAGGAAAAAGCTCCCTCATACATGGAAGAAAGCTTTAGGTAAATATATTTAAGGTATCTTCGAAACGTATAATGTTATATAGTCTTAGTGTTAATTTAACAATAAAACAATGTAGTTTATCAATTGATAATTATTGTAATCGGCACTATTATAATTTTTTCCATCTTTGTACGTATTTAATATATAAATCGATTTAAATTTTACATTTTCTTACGAAATTTTGTACTCCGGATAGATTTTCCCCATTATTTCAATTGTGAATATAAAACTGTTATGTTTGGAAATTAGTAAAGATTATTTAATTATATAAGTTAGAGGGATTCGTAAAATATATTGTTTTATCATGATTGAAAATATTATTTATTTATTTATAAACTTTATTGCACAGAGTGCAAACGGCGGACTTTAAGCTACAGCTAGTTTTATCTACCAGCCAACCTTTCTAGTGTTAGAAAAGTCGCTGGTAGATGTGCATTACAGTGTTAAAGAAAAAATACAGAGATAGGCAGAAATAAAGAAAAATAAGATAAAAAACAATTTAAAAAATATATTAATAAAAACTAGGTGTAAACTGTGAGATGATCAACAGTGATAGCAACACCAAAATTAATTAAACAAAAAAAAAGCGATAACAGTCATAGTTGAGGTCATTCAAGCAGTGATGTACTTCTTAAGAAAATGCCCTTTTAGTTGGGCTTTAAATGAAAATATTGACGTGGCTTTTCTTATCTCTTGCGGCAGCTCATTCCACAGACGAACTGCCCTGACTGTAAAAGAATCATGTTTAAAACCTGTGCGGTAAGTGGGTACAGTCAGTAGCAGATTCCCAGCAGATCGCAGCTCTCTTTCATGCACGTTTGAGCAGAAGCTGAACCTTCCTTGAAGGTATTCGGGAGCAGCTGGATTGGTGAGAATGGTGAAGAGCAGACAGAGAATTCTCAGGCATCTCCTTTCGCGGATTGGAAGCCACCCCAGCGTCGACCAATAGGAAGATATGTGGGTAAATTTGCGAAGGCCAAAAATGAAGCGTATGCAGGGGTTAAGTAGACGATCAAGTTTATTGAGGTGTGCTTCATTTAGGTCAGAATAGGTCGCATCGACATAGTCAAGTATTGGTAGGAGCAACATATTTACCAGTTGTGTTTTAGCTACCAGTTATTACTGTCGAAATAAAAATTAGTAGTTGAAATATAAACGTTAAAAATGAAATAACATTTAAAGACGTGCTTTGACACAACAAAAACGTATCTAGATTGTCTCATCTGATACGCGTTTATGTTCGCCGACTTCAGCTTTTACGTATATAACTGCAATACTGTATAATGCGACACTTTTTCCTCATAAAACGAGTCATGTTTTAAGAACTTGCTTGAATAAATTGGCCACTGTATCGCACGTTCCTAATATTGAAGTGCTCAATAACAGTAATCAAATTCGACTTTAAAACAATAACTTCAAACGGAGGTAGTCAAAACTAATGCTATAAAGAGGAAACACTTGTATTTTTTGTATGTAAGTAGTTATGTATGTTTGCAACGTTTTCACACAAAAACTACTGGACCGACTTTAAAAATATTTTTACCATTAGAAAGCTGCATTTTCACTGAGCAATATAAGCTATATTTCTTTCTCAGAAAAAATAGGTATCTCTGAGAAAAATGCGTTAATGTAACCCAAGGTGTGAAACCAAACTAATGATGATAGAACGAAAATATGTTCAACAATATTATATAATGTATCAATATCTATAAAAAAAAAATTTGCGATATCGTACACTATTGTAGTTATGCCACTATAACTACTTTTTTATATTTTAAAAGTTAATAAAAGTGCTGATAATAATCAAACCATATTATTCAAATCTCTGTATTAAACGTTATCTTATTAAATGCCGTTAAATATTTTATTAAAGGCCGTTTCAATACCTGAAAAATATTTTTTAAATTATTAAGATAGGATTTTCCATTCAAAAGATGTAACGAATTTAAAAATGTCAATCTAAGAATAGACTTTCTTCCTCCATGAGATCGGTATCTAGGCGGGTGAAACCACGGGGCATTTCTGCCATTTATAAAAGTGAACTTAGCTGCCTGTCCAATTCGAACCTGTGACTCTTAGCAATAATCAACGTATCTATTCTTTAAGCCATCACAGCTCAAGAGGTATGTGCCAAGTTAACAAGGAGATCCAGTAATTAATATTGGGACAGCTTCCGAGAAAGCATTAAAACTTGTAGTAATATAATAGTAATCTAATAAATATAATAAAACGGGCGTGAGTCAAAAGTAGAATATAATAATAATAAATATAAATAAAGTCTAATCTGCAAAAATACAATCGTTCAGAGAAGCTGTTTCAAGTTAATTTCATTAATAAAAACATAAAAAAACTAACGTCTACAATGTGCCCTATTTGTTCTTAGGTGAAGTTCACTTTTTACATGATTTAGACATATGATTTGAAAGTTTAGAAGTAAAACTTCTTTACGCACGCTTAACTTGGGAAGTAAGCTGGTTATTGCGTGACATGAACGTTACGAAAAGGGCGAACAAAAGTTCAAACGAAGATACGAGTTAGTGAAGAATGAATGAGAAGAAATACTTACATAAGGTGATCATAATAAATTTAAATATTTGTAAAGAATACATATGTACTCGTATATTTCAATTCAACTTCATTTTACACATAACCTCATACAACTATAAGATGCTATTAGGGGTGTGAGAATATCGTTCGAGTCGAACCGAATATCAATATTCGATTTGAAAATCGAATCGAATAATTCGAATTTTGGTTTAATAAAAATCGAATCAACTGAAATTTATCAAATTATTACATTTTTCGAATTATTCGTGGAATTTCAAATAATTCCATTTTTATTAAATATAAAAAACGAATAAACAATAAAAATTAAAGATTATTTTCCAGTGCTGGTGATATTGTATCTGATAAACGAACTTCATTATCACCCCATTCAGTATCGTATTTATAAAAACTATAATAATTGTTATATATGTGTAAATGGTTTGCATAAAATGTATATAGACTGTTAAATTTATATTGGATATTGAAAATAAGAAATCCTGAATTAAATATACTCGGAAATGCGCCAATAATTTAATAGTTTACGAATAATTCGGAAAAAAATTTAATTATCCGAATATAATATAACTATCGAAACTCGAATCGAATAATTAACGTTCGACTCGTAACCAATAATTCGTACCTTCGAATTATTCGCACACCCCTATGTTTTTACTGAACTTTTGGTAAATTTTATTTATTTCCTACAAGTCAAATAAAAAAGAAATATTAAAGTAATAGCTATTTTGAAATTTAGTCAATCAGTTTGTAAATAACTTACTACCTGTTCGAAAAGTTGATTCTAACATTGATTTTGATTAATGCAATAACTTATTTGCATACAATAAAAAAACTTTATAAATACGCCAACGTTCGTCAAAATCATTTCATCGACTTACCTTACAGTTGAATTTAGCACTCAATTTAATTTACATTTTACTTAAATAATTTATCAGAGGTTAATCTTTATTGAAACCATGTGAATTAAGTGTTTAAGCAATTTAAATAGCTGGATATATCAGTCGTTTGATTGTAATATAAAAAAGAAAGCCAGTGTGAGAAAAAATCGGTCGTAATTTTTTACGACAATCCGTTGACATTTGAAAAGCAAAGTAAAGAATTTTTTTTTAACAGATTAAGGGCGACCAATTAAGGGCTTATCGCGACAAGGTGTTCGCATTTATAAATCAGCGGTTTTTCTGATGCTGATATCTGATTAACTTATATACTTAAAACTTCCTTTGCTTACTCACATCAGGCTCAAAACCAATATGACTCATTACAATATTAAAGTTATAATTACAAGTTACATTCAGATAAGATCCCAGAACCTTAAAGCGTGAGTATTCTTTAAGGTTCCCAAGTAGAAGAAAAAGTTTTGACCTGTCCAACTGCGGTTCGGCAGTCAAAACTTACCAGGTAATTTTTCACAATGCTTTCAAAGATTTATCTGTGCTTAACTATACAATATAAGTTATATATACACATATAAGTTTCCCACAGATAAATCAGTGGTGTCTGTATTTAAACCCGTAACTCATAATCCAATAAAAATGTTGCTGAAAGGTGTAAAATTGATTGAGAGCTTTTGAGAGCTTCCATTGCATGTGCTACGTAAACGGTTAAAGCTACGCAAAAATCATATATGACAGAATTGTTCCTCTTGAAAAGCTCTATATAAAAAACCACGATATCACTTGTATATCTTTCAAAATTGACTCGCTCAATAACCTTATTTATGGTAATCAAATTTGTTCTCTGTGTAATCTAACTCAGAAGTAATTACATTAAAAAACCACTTCTGAAGCAACATCTTTTCACAATTTTTCTGTCAAAAGTTTTTGACATGATGTGACAGGCTTTCTGACACATATTTTATACTTAAAAGAAAGTATCTGCTCTATCTGTTACGAATGTTTGTAAACAAATAGTTTCAATTCCCTACATTTCTATAGAAATAGGTTTAAACGTGAAGTTGAAACCTTCTGGTGTCTGGTGTTTATTCTATAATCAAATAGTTGATCAGTTAAGACTCAGTTTATCATAAAACAATGAGAGTAACTTTCTTCTACATTATTAAGTACACGTGTAAACCGGTTGTTTGTTTGGACAGCGCTAAATACGTTCGTGTGTAGTCGCAATCCCCTAACATCTCATTTAGAAACACGTCTAATTAATTTCTCCGGAGCAACATTAATCTGCTCATAAAAATGTACATACAATATCTCCTAAAGCCTGGTGCACATTAAAACATACTCCTGGATGTTTCTTCCCTATACTATCATACAACTTTTTAAAATGTTAATAACTGAACTTAATACAATCATCTTTCAGAAGTGAATATCATGTATACTCAAGACTATCAAAAAAAAAAAATTATGACATGTAGATATTGTAGTCGTTCAAACGTAATATCCTTGCCTTTGTCCCACTAGGTGTTGCACAGCATGTTTCCTTTCGTCACTTTACTCTATCAGCTGTCATTTCTATATTGTTAACCCTAATACACATATCCTCTTTCACATAGTTTATCCACACTTTTTTTGGTCGCCCTCTCCCGGCCTTGTCTCTTACCATCATATTTGGGGCCCTCTAGCATACATGGCCATCCTCCCTTCTCGTAACATGTTCATACCAGGATAGCCTTCCACTCCTTATCTTCTCGGTCACTGGTGCTACTTTCATGCTTCCTCTTATTGTCTAATTTTTTTGTCTATGATCTCAAATTTTCTCAGGATATTGGTAAAACCATGTCATAGTTACAATGGATAATCTTTTCACATCACAAATTGAACGCACGGGTCAATGAACTGATCAACAAACGCACAGGTGTAGCGCGCTTTGTTCAGTACATTGCAGCATCGAGCACTAGCTGATTTTGATTGTTTCATTGCTGGTTTTTTTTTTTTTGGTAAAGTTATAATTTTTATTAAACTATCGATTCTTTTAGCTGTACTAGGGTGGTGCAGCGTAAATAATGTTAAGAAAACGTTTTAAAATATGTTTTTTTATCAAGATCAATTTTTTTCCGTCCCATCATCAATGATGTCATTGGTGCTATCATCTTCGATCTTCGATTGCGGAAGCAGCCTCCTAATACCTTATAAAGCGATTAAGTGTCTGTAACATATTTATTCTCCAAGAAATGTCTTAACTCACTTTGATTAAAACATATTATAAAATCAATTAATACATATTTTATGTCTCAAAGGGCCAGACTGGCTGTGTATGCAAGAGAGTTGGTTCCAACACTTATGTATGGTAGTGAAAGATGGGTATGGCAGAAGAATCACAAAAGTAAAATAAATGCGGTAGAGATGAGAGTGTTGGGAAGTATGGGTGGATTAAAACTGAGTGACAGAGTAAGAAATAGTGTGATAAGAGAAAGTTGTGGTATAAAAGAAGATGTAGTGACTAAAATTGAGAAAGGTATGCTTAGATGGTTTGGGACCGTAGAGAGAATGAATGAAAGGTGACTGACAAAAAGGATTTATCAGTCAAGAGTGAATGCTAAAGTTGAAAGGGGAAGACCAAGGTAAACGTTCCTGGATCGAGTCCAGGACATTTGAAATAAGGGCCAGGTCAAGAGTATGTGATGCTATGTATGTATTTTTAGAAAATAATGCAGCAGTGTGTGCTGCTCTTAATAGATTAACAGATGACTATTTATATATAGATTGTACGAACAAAAATGGCTTAGAAAATATATTTCATTAGACTAATTGCTTGCGTACTCAGATGAGAGATATAAGAGTGATCATCCATCTTAGTTTAAATTCGCTGCCGGTTTCTTTTCTAAAGAAACGAGAAGATATAAATATTTGCATGTTATTTTAAACGTTCAATAATCTTTAACTATCTTATTAGCATAATGTGCGCGTAACTTCGCTAACAGATCCCGGTTCGATTTCTAGGGTTGAAAACTAAAAAATAATATTAAACGGATATAAAGCTTTGGTCGTGGCTAATTGCCAACATGCCGGGATTAACGTCAAGCATAATCAATTCTTTCCCGAACCGTACTATATATCAGCATGTCTTGATCTAGTAGTGGTGGTGGTCTTGTGGTTAGCATGTTCAATTAGAGACATGAGGTCCTGTGTTCGAGCCCCGTGTCGGGTCCATAAATGTTATGTGTATATTGGACCAATATCCACATAACATTATATGGTAATTAGTGCGGAATACAAATGTTATAAGATTATTGGCGCGGGCTAGAAAAGATATCAGGATGTTGGTCCGAGCCCTAAATGTTATGAAGATATTGGTGGAAGCCACAAATGTTATGCAAATGTTATGAAGATATTGGGCACAAGCCACAATTTTATGAGAGTATTAATCCGACAAATGATTTGACGATATTGGTCCAAGCCATAAATGTTATATGGCAATTAGTGCGGAATACAAATGTTATAAGATTATTGGCGCAGGCTAGAAAAGATATCAGGATGTTGGTCCGAGCCCTAAATATTATGAAGATATTGGTGCAAGCCACAAATGTTATGCAAATGTTATGAAGATATTGGCACAAGCCACAATTTTATGAGAATATTAATCCGACAAATGGTTTGACGCTATTGGTCCAAGCCATAAATGTTATATGGCAATTAGTGCGGAATACAAATGTTATAAGATTATTGGCGCGTTATGATGTTATGAAGATATTGATGCAAGCCACAAATGGTATAAGAATATTGGAACAGACCACATTTCTTCTAAGAAACAGTGTGTTTTATATGAAAGTATTTGACGTAATTAACCATATTTATCGTACTCTCATTTGTATAACTGCGGGTCGCACTCCGGAGTCTCAAGAGCTGCTGGTTTCCAACCCCTGCTGTATAAATTAAATATGGGGATATTAACATTTGGAGACTCTCTACATTAAGAAAGAATGCCAAATTTCAAGTAAGTTTACTGATCTAAAGCTATCACATTATTGCCTATCTAATGTACCCCGTTTGGGGTATATCTGTCAAATAGTTTCCAAAGTCTTTAACGGACAAAGGTAGATACAATTTATAGGTTTTAAATATATAGATTAAATTAGAAGGCAGTTGAATACCTTTAACATGTAATTGCTTGTTGGGTTTCTTATTTAAAAAGCTGTTGAACTCCAAAATTCATATAGTAAATTCAGGTCTTGTTCACTTATTAGTGCAGTAATTATCTATCCTATTAGGTAGCTAATCACTATAACTAATTAGTCGAGTTTTTTAAATTTAAAAATACCTCTCAATACACTGTTGCAACTCGCAAACTGAATCCTAATTAAATTCTTGTCTTACAAAGACATTTTAAACGCCCACACAAGCTGATTAAAAACCTAATTTATTTTTAGTTTTATTGTATGGTATTAAAAAGTTTTACTATGAATTGTCTCTAAATAATTAAACGAGTGGCTTTTATAAAAGTTGTCAATTAAGTTCAAGAAAAAAGCATTGGATTTGTTACATAAAAATGAAGTCATTATTTTGGCTAAAAGGTAAGAAACTCAAAAGCCATTTAGCAAGTCTCGAGTTGGCAAGAAAACATATGTTGTATGTCTAGAAAAAGAAACAAAAAATACGTTTTGTTTAAGCGTAATTGTTTTACAATAGGAAAAGGTGTTTCTGTCCAAGAATCCACAAGACAACAAGAATCCACTTGTCTATCCATTGGATCTTCACAGCTAATCTAAAGTATGTAATAACGACATAAAATTCTTCGTATTACTTCATAATAGCAATTAATTTAAAATAAGATACACTTGGGCACCTGTTCATTAAACTCAAACCCAAACGAGTCGACTCAGAGTGAGCAAAAGTCAATTAAATATAAATATGACATACTAGTCTCTTGAAACTGAGCACAGCCTTAAATTAATACATATATATTTATAAGAATTGTTATTACTTATGTCCGTTATAGACTTTGACTGTCTCATTGGCCAAATGGACAGCTTATTTGCCTACAGATATGATATCCTAGGTTCGAGCTCCGGGGTAGACGTATTTGTAATTGGTATTGTGTTTTCTGTCAAGAATTTACCAGTTTTTGTCCGATATTGAAAAGTTGGCAGTGTGCTCCATCTCCGTGCCTCGGAGAGCACGTCAAAAAGCGCCTACAAAACATGTACGAGCGAATAAACGCAACATTTTCCAAGGTAGTTTTTCCCAAACTAATTTATGGCATCACTCCCCACTGAATAGGATTATATGGTCATACAGCGAATTTGTCAGAAAAAATAATGAAATAGATGATTTTCGTAATTCCAAAGCTGTATTTAAAAGAAAACTAGCAATATACAGCCTATGACCCCAATTTTCTTTTTCTTCTTTCATTAATTGTATGTTCACTGTTCACTGTATTACCTTTAATTTAACTTTTAGAATATAAGTAAATTACATAGTTGCTAAAGTTTTTTCCGTGTAGTTTTACACCTTTAATTGAGATACCATTAAGCAAACAACTGTGAATGAATTTGTTAATATATGTAATGTGTATTTTGTTCGTGTTCAATAAGTTTAAAAGAAAAGCCGTCAGTCCTGCGCCTGATCTCTCTCCGGTCGTGGCTGATTGTCGTCCCATCAGATTATAAGAATGAAGGAATATAGAGTGCACTTGTTTTTACGCATACACTGCAGCACTATAACATCTACCACTACATCTAAATTAGTTTTACACCACTAAACTCTTTTGACTTGACTGAAATGTTTCTAGAATTTTGCAAAAAATATAGCCAGGACAGTAACAAATAAGAGCAAGACGTGACAATAAAGATGTGATGTCCATTTTATATTTTAGACTATAATGAGCGACACGTATATAAATTGTACACGTCTTGTCCCTGATTACATTTAAATAGATAGTATACTTTATTGAACACCAGAAAAAAAAAATACAATGACTTAACTTAAAATAATTCTAGTGTACAATGGGTGGTCTTCTTCTCTCTTCCAGACAACCCAACGTATAGGGAAACCGTCAAAGAAAGGTTATTATTTGATTAAAATATTGCCTAAATAACTGTAAGAGTATAATAATAAAGCTAAGTTAAAAAAGTCTGCGGCCACCACACGAGGTATATAAATAAACTCTTTTCTGAAGCTATTCTGCGGTTATTTAAATTCATAGGAGAACCCCTTGAAGTGGGAGAACGTCCGGCTTAGGCGCCTCAGCAGCACCTATGATAGCAATGGCTGGCGGTTAGCTTTTGATGGTGAGCATAGTCGGTTGTTTGCACTGCAGCGAGAGGGCAGTCATGTCCTCCCATGCGAACGTCATTTAACAAATGGAGACATTAGAGAGGGAGAGGGAAACCGCAACAGAAGTCACTGAATAGCCATAGGACCTAACTGGCAGTCAGTAGACGTGATTTGCGTGTCCCTAAGAAAGTTGGTGACTAGTGACATCAATGGCGTCAAAGAGGAGCAACCCCAGCGAATCCCTGGTACCCTAGTTCAGGGTGTGGTATGTAATGGATTCAAATTTCATGGTTGAAGGCGTATCTTGCAGCCAGGGTGCATATTATCGCAGCTAATTTCGGAAAATGCAGTTTCTAATTTGTTTGGACTTGTGGAGATTTCAGCCGAGGCTAGCTACTAACCAGGATGTGCCGCCAAGCAAATCACTACTAAAAGGCGTAATTTTCTTCTTATCAGACTCACGACCGTCCTAGACAGTATCATCGCTTACCATCAGATGAGAACACAGTAAAGCGTTAATCTGTCGGCAATAAAAGAAAATTCATCTCACGATTTTCAAAACTTTTGCAATATAATCGATCCCTCACTACGGATTTCCACATATTCCCTCAGGAATCGAAAACTCGGTGACACCGCGGGAAATGCTAGTTATATTCAACAGGCTTCGTCATAAATATCCTTATTAACAAAACATAACCGAAGGTATGTGGGAAAACACATATCTTTTCGACTATAAAAATATCTATCGAATGCCTGACAAGTATTAATATTAATTAAATACAGTTTTCGATCTCGGTACTTTTAAGTTATAAATTTAACAATCAAACATTTGCAATACGATTCGGACAGGCACGTATTTACTTTGATATTAAATAACTTCGACCACATTTACAATTTGAGTTATAAAATTAATAGCTGGTACGCACGATACTGCCTCATTGGTCTAGTGGTTAGCATGTTCGACTACAGACATGAGGTCCTGGGTTCGAGTCCCAGGTCAGGCCAATTCAAGAATCAATATTGAGTTTTCTATTAAGATTTTCTCAATATTTGCCCGAAGTTGGGAAGTTGGAGGTGTAATCTACCTCCGTGCCTCGGAGAGCACGTTGCGCCTGATCTCTCTCCAGTCGTGTCGGATTCCCGTCACATCGGACGATGAGAGTGAAGGAATGGATAGTGCACTTGTGTACTATAGCCTCGCTCCTCGGAGTGAGGAGGCCTGTGCCCAGCAGTGGGACGTTAATGGGCTGCTCCTTACTGCAATCAGTTTAAGATTTATTTCTACACGATTTTAAGAAATATGTCAATGTTAATTATTCATTGTACATGAAAGCTCAGCATTTTGAGAACTCGGCACTCGAAATTGTTGACGATTACACATACCTGGCTCATTGGTCTAGTGGTTAGCATGTTTGACTACAGACCTGAGGTCCTGGGTTCGAGTCCCGGGTCAAAATCAATATTGAGTTTTCTATTAGGATTTTCTCAATATTTGCCCGAAGTTGGGAAGTTGACGGTATAAACCACCCCCGTGCCTCGGAGAGCACGTTAAGCCGTCGGTCCTGCGCCTGATCTCTCTCCGGTCGTGTCGGACTATGAGAGTGAAGGAATAGAGAGTGCACTTGTGTACTATCCGCAGTGGAGCAGCGTGGTCGGTCTATGCTCTGAAAAACCCTCGCTCCTCGGAGTGAGGAGGCCTGTGCCCAGCAGTGGGACGTTAATGGGCTGCTACTTACTTACGCAGGACCATTTACTAGCCATGTGTAATTGCGATATATAAACTATAATATTCAGAAGTTTCATCAAAATCTGTCGAGTAGTTTTTCTGTAAATCAGTAAAAAACGTACATCGTTGTATGGCTTAAGGGCAAATGTCTAATACAATAATACAAAGTGCTACAGGGAAGTTTTAAATCTTACGTATATGTCTCTGAAACCATTATACGAAGGCTTACATGGTATAAAATGTAAATTACATGGACTTCTATGTTTTACAAGAGTTACGATCGACGACACAGGCTTGTTAGAAACCAGAAACGTATATTGTACTGAAAATACAAAAACAAAGTTGTTATTTTATATACTATAGATTATTCCGACTGTCTCATTGGTCTTGTGGTTAGCATGTTCGACTATAGCCATGAGGCCCTGGGTTCGAGTCCCGGGTCGGGCCAATTCGAAATAGATATTGCGTGTTCTATTAAGATTGTTTCAATATTTGCCCGAAGTTGGGAAGTTGGCGGTGTGATCCACCCACGTGCCTCGTTAAGCCGTCGGTCCTGCGCCTGGTCTCTCTCCGGTTTTGTCGGATTGCCGTCACGTCGGACTATGAGAGTGAAGGAATAGAGGGTACACTTTATGAGTGAGGAGGCCTGTGCCCAGCAGTGGGACGTTAATGGGCTGCTACTTACTAGATTATTCCAAGACCTAGCGAAAATTATATTAATCCTACACAACTTCGTACCACCTCAGACTCAACAAATAAGAAAAAATGTTAAAAGTGCTTGCATACAAAGTACACATGTCAGAAGTGAAACTTCTTTGGCAAACCAATTTTTAAGTGTTGTATATATTTATATAAATGTAAGACATTAGATTTCCGAAACTTAGAGGGAGGGAAAATGTATATGTTACAAATTTAATTGTCATTAAAATATTATAAGTGTCGAAAATTAATACAAATAATTTATTGAAATCTCAAATGACGAATTGTAAATAAAAATTCCACGTGTTTTTGTCGTGTAACGTGGCATTTTTACAACAACTACTTAACCGATTTCAAAAATAAAATTACCATTGGAAAGCTGCATTTTTACTAAGCGACATGGGTTATACTAATTTTTCAGAAAAAATAGGGATCCCTAATAAAAATGCATAAATGTAACCCAAGGTGTAAAAAAACTGTCATCAAAGATCTGTCATCACGTGCACTGCGAAAACTATTGATGCTAGAACAAAAAATGTTTTAAAATATTATAGAACGCATTAATATATACAAAAAAGTCCATAATGCCATACGTCTAACTACTGTAGTTATGCCACTATAACTATTTTATTGTATTTTAAAAGTTAATAAAAGCGCCGACTTATCCTATTAAATATTTATTAAAGACCGTTTCAATATCTGTAAATACTTCTTAAATTATTAAAATTGGACATTCCATTCAAAAGATATAACGTATAGCGATGACCATATTCAAACACACAAATAGACAAGAGAGACTTTATTTAATCCAAAATAACTGTTTTTATTCGTTAGCACAGTTCTTCTGGAATATTCTGTACACATATTTGTAAGTCTGTCCTAAATTAATTAAAAACTATGTGAAATAAAACTTTTACATTAAGAAAAATATATCTATTTATTTTTACATTTTAGTTTTAATGATTCGAACAGAAGATGTTTAAGGTCATCCCGGAGCCTTAAACTAAATATTATTCCCCATAAAACTATGTTCTTTGGGCAATCCTTTGCGGTACAGGGGATCGAATTATGGAATGAGGTACCTCTGACGATCAGAGAGGCCGATTATTTCAATGTTTTTAAAAACCTCGTCAAGGTTCACTACCTCTCCCTGTGCACTTAGACGACGACTATATTGATATATAATTATTATTAACATAATGACAGTTCACTGCGTGTATATATTAGAAAACTTGTTGTATGTACATAAAAACATTGACTCTTTTAATAAAAAGAGTGAATGTACATCATATAACTTACGAAACCAAAACAAACTTGTTATAAATTCTAGTAGGCTGCATAAGATTAACAACTCATTTAAGGGTAACTGTATACGTTTCTATAATAAACTCCCACAAGACGTTCTAAAGATGTCAATTAATAAATTNTAAATTATTAAAATTGGACATTCCATTCAAAAGATATAACGTATAGCGATGGGCATATTCATACACACAAATAGACAGAAAACACTTTATGTAACCCAAAATGACTGTTTTAATTCTTTAGCACAGTTCTTCTGGAATATTCTGTACACATATTTGTAAATCTGTCCTAAATTAATTGAAAACTATGCGAAATAAAACTTTTACATTAACAAAAATATATCTATTTATTTTTACATTTTAGTTTTAATGATTCGAACAGAAGATGTTTAAGGCCATCCCGGAGCGTTAAACTAAATATTATTCCCCATAAAACTATGTTCTTTGGGCAAACCTTTGCGGTACAGGGGATCGAATTATGGAATGAGCTACTTCTGACGATCAGAGAGGCCAATTATTTCAATGTTTTTAAAAACCTCGTCAAGGTTCACTACATCTCCCTGTGCACTTAGACGACGACTATATTGATATATAATTATTATTAACATAATGACAGTTCACTGCGTGTATATATTAGAAAACTTGTTGTATGTACATAAAAACATTGACTCTTTTAATAAAAAGAGTGAATGTACATCATATAACTTACGAAACCAAAACAAACTTGTTATAAATTCTAGTAGGCTGCATAAGATTAACAACTCATTTAAGGGTAACTGTATACGTTTCTATAATAAACTCCCACGAGACGTTTTAAAGACGTCAATTAATAAATTCAAAGTCATTGTTAAAAGAAAGTTGATAGAAAAATCGTATTTTAATTTGCAAGAGTACTTAGGAGATAGAAACGCCTGGGAGTGAACGAATTGCCCTAATTTTAATTAAAATATAGTAAACTAATTTGTTATTGTAATGATGATGGTAAAAAAAAAAACCCCGACTGAGTTTGTTGTGGGTTCTTCTCGGATCAGGGCGCGAAGGAACCCTCGTAACTTTAGATTTTAAGCCGATCTTGAGTACCGTCATCAGATGTATATTAGAATCAGAGTGTGGAAAAAAAATATAATTTGACGATTCAAAAGTGCTGTAATATGCCTACTTGAATAAAGATATTTTGATTTGATTTGATTTGATATATATTAGTTTATTATAATATGTATTTTTGGTTTCGTATGTAAATATATATGTATGTAATAGTATGTATGTATCTGTTTATGTACTCATGTATGTTTTATATGTATCTATAAACTACACCTTTTAGACACCACCTACCCATTTCCGTAATAAATTTGTCTGACCCTAAGATTGCCTGGCAGAAATCGCAACTTAGCGATAAGGCCGCCTTTTTGTACCCTATGATTAAGTTATGGTATATATTGTAAGTATTTTTTATGGTGTACAATAAAGTGTATTCTCTCTCTCTCTCAATCTATTTAGTAGATTTTCCACTGCCACAAGATCGGTATCTATGCGGGCGAAACCGCGGGCCAGTAGTTTATATACTGTTTAAACTTAATATTGCATTAATAACCAAAACAAATAAAGTCCCTTGTTCACACTGATAAGGATCGCTGTGAGAAATATTTGCAATCGATTAAAACCTTGTAACTATTAATATTCATAACGTACAACCAATTGGTACAATTTGTCGAACTCATTATAAAAACATTGATCTGCCTTTTAGAGTTTTGATGTATTTACAACCTTAAATGGGAGATTGTGAATTTCTGCGTTATAACTTCATTTAAAAAGATCAATAAATAGGCTGGTAAATGGTGGGTATAACAATTTTTTTTAAGTAAAATCTTCATGAGGCAAGTTGTGTACTTTATTACTGCCTCGTCACGCTCGGGTATGTAACGCTGTCGGATCTCGTCGTTTAATGAAGGGAGAGAGTTATAATAAAGGCGTCAAAGCTTTTCTTATATACACTATTTACTTTGACCTTACTGAAAATTCAATATTAGCAATAACTATTTGCTTTTATAATACACAATATACGTCGTGTGGTCTTAAGCATACATCAAATTATTTTTTAATTTCCTCGTTGGTTTCAGAGGTTACTAACCTAATTATTCCTTTTATCGGTCTAATAAAAACGTAAGTCAGTAATGAACAACTTGAAATAGTTTACTCATAAAGTTAGACGACGTAATATCTTTATGAACTTTATTACGGTTGAACTCTGGACAAATGTTATAACTTAAATATACAATTAACTATGATAACATTATGTCAAACCTTAACATTAATACAGAAGAAATAAAAGTAATTAAAATGCGCCATCAGAAGCAAATGGATGGGTGCCCATAAGGCTGGCAGCGTTGCCTCTTTGGACAGCGATACTTATACGCTGTCCGAAGTACCACCCGGCCTTAGGGTCACGGGTGACATCAACTAAGTGAGATGAAATTTCTTTCAAAAAGCTTTTAGCCTCAGGACCCCACGGTCCCAATGTCTCCACGCCAAAAGGCACAAATATGTATTCTAAAGCAAGGCTCTCATATTTGCGCCTCTTGGCGTTTTCAGCTAATGACGCCGCCGCTCCCGCTGATTTGGAGGTAGCGTCAATGTGAGATGGTGCAAGCGTATCAACACATGTAGCATCCCACACCAACGACCTTCCTTTTTTCCAAGGCATCAACGACATACCATCAGGTCTCTTACCATCATCACGTGCAATTCCATTCGGCTCGAGAATAGCCGGCACGTTAATGGTGACAAGGGTCCTTCTGATGATGTCGTTGATGCCGGCGTGTCTCGGAAGACGACCAGCACTACGAAGACAAGACAGACCGTGGTGACCGAGTTGATTTACCCACTCACCACATTTACAACAATCGTAATATCTACATTTAATATATAGAATTACGTGAATAACGCGTAAATGGAATAAAGGAGGTTATAATCCACTGATAAGGCATATCGTTATTTCTATAGATTTAGTAAATCTTACTGCATTTTATGCGACGTATTACAAGAAGCAATTAATAAGGAAATGCTATGGTTTTAGATCTTAAACTTTTAGTAAGCAAACAAGTAGGAACCCGCAAATTCAAAAGTCAAAAGTACAGAAAAATGTTTCGTTAAAACAAACAAAAAGTGTGTACGTACAAAGTACACATGTCTGAAGTGAAACTTCTTTGGCATAATTATTTTTAAGTCTTGTTTATATTTATACAAATCTAAAACGTTATATTTCCGAGACTTAGAGGGTAAAAGGAAGGTATGTTTGAAATTTAATTGTCATTAAAATATTAAAAGTTTCGAAAATTATAACAATATATTTTATTGAAATCTCCAATGACGAATTGTAAATAAAAATGCTGCGTGTTTTTTGTCAATATTAGAAATTATTTTTATTTTATGAAAAATTGTATATTAAATGACGAGTGGCAAATTAAAATGCCACATGTTATTTGTAAATATTTAAACTCCCTAAACTTCAATCGAATTAGCTTAAAAAACGGTGCATATCTTTGTGACGCTAATTTTCACGCGTTCCATCCAAAAAATTTAAAGAACTTTCACTTCAAAAGTTATATAAATGGCGTATCTATCAACTACAGTTCCATTTTTGGACACTATATTTATATTTAGCAAAACGGATTGACTTATACTGCATTATCGTATCGTTTTGTTTAAACAATAATGTTTTTACGTAGTTTTTACTTTTACTATCGACGCTATAAGTATATATGCCGATATAAGTTCGGTGACACTTGAATACTACAACTACATAATAGCATCACGCCTCATTCCCATAGGATTATGCAGAAACCACGTCCTTCCACTTGCCACGATCCTTGCATATCTCCTTCGCTTCTTTCATTCCCATTAAACCTTTCATACAAGTTCGCCGGTTTAAAGTACCCTTATTTAAAATGTCCTGGATTTGGTCCAGGAACGTTCGCCCTGGTCTTCCCCTCCCACCGTTCCCATTTACACTTAACACACAAATCCTTTTTTTCAGTCTCCTCTAATTCATTTTCTCTACGTGCCTACACCATCTTCTTGTATACCACAACGTTCTCTCATCACACTACTTCTTACTGTAAGTGTCACTCAGTTTCAATTTACTCATACTTCTCAACGCTCTACCGCATTTATTTTACTTTTGTCATTCTTCTGCCATACCCCACTTTCACAACCATACATAAGTGCTGGTACCACTACTCCTCCATCCACAGCCAGTCTGGCCCTTTGAGACACCATCTGGCTATTTTTAAAAATTACACACACAAAAAAAAATACAATAACTTGTTTTCGGTCCCAATCTATTTCTATGGATTGCAAGAGTGAGGGAGGCGAACGTGATCACTTCGCCCGTTCGCAGGAGATGGCCGGGAAGGAGGCGAGAGGCCCACGATCGCCGTCGCCCTCCTTAATGGTGACCTTCGTGTAACTGAAGCAGGGTGCGTTGCCCAACAAAGAGAGGTCCCGCGAGGTGGTTGGTGGCTTGCCAGGTGAATCAGGCAACCCACCTTCGGAGTAAGTTTTGGTCATTGACCGAGTTGGGCCTAAACAGGCACATCGCTGGTGGGGTTGAGAATGTCTGTCATTCGCGTTCTCGTGACCGATGATGTAGGAGCACCGCTGGGTTTTAGCCGGTATGAGTCCGGCATACCCTGGAACATCCTCCCGAGTATTTCCCAGCTTTAAAAAAAAATGGATTGCAAGAGTAAACTAGCAATATGTGGTATTTTGAAAAAAGTAAAATTATTTAAGACTGAACTTCCTTGATAAAAATTTGAACAGATATTCTCGTTTCATAACCACTTAATGCTTTTATGAAGTCTAAATCTATAAATAGCAGTCGGTATGAAATAAAGAAATTGGTGGCACTACTGTAAGAAATAAACGGAAACACAAGCTAATATATCAAATTTATGGTTTAAAATATAGGTTATCATGTCATCATTAATCCAGACGATGTCTAAACATCAAAGGTGCTAAGATTTATCGTCGCATATTATTCAAATTTAAACTTCCTCTGCACCGCAGTTAATAAATGAAATGTCAAAGATATTTTAAAAGTTTAAATATATTGCCGTCGTTTGTATATTGTTTTTAAATTCTACTCTCTTTTGGGTACCGTTTTAATTAAATATTGTGTAATAGAACTTGTTCTGTCCAATTTACATATCGATGCTAGAAAGGAAACACTTAAAACCCATAAACTTTACTTACAAATTTTTTATTACTTTTTCCTTACTACTTTTTTATCATGTGTTTCAGATTTTTTGGCTTTACTTATATAATATCAAGATTAATAGTTAAATTCACGTTTTAAGAATGTATTTTTCTGTCTTATTAATTGTACTTTTCTTTATTTAACTGTTAATCGTAAAGAATGGCTGGTATATAATGCTTTTTAACTTTAAGCTCGCTCTCTTTCACTTTGCAATAAAGATTTATACAAAAACAACCACTTTATTCTAAAAGATTCTTTTAAATCAAAAGAAAATAAAATCTATTTATTCCAATAGGCCTTTTGAATATCCAGTTATAGTTATTTTTGGATATTAAAGAACAACGAAAGTTCCTTGCATAGTATAAAATGAAAACTTCCGCTGTCTATAACCTCAGATCTTTTAAATTATACAATGGATTTTAATGCAAATCTCATCTACAGGTAAAGTGATCAAGGGAAATTTTTATATGTATTATACATACATATCATATTACAGAAAATCCGGAAAAATCAAAGATTTTTAATGTCCTAATAAATATATTATTATGCGCTTAAATCACAAATTCTGACTAAACCTCACGAGATAGATAAAATTAATGTTCTAAGGAATTGTATATCTAAAATATATCGATAAAAAATTCGGAATGTTATATATTTATGTCTAAAGTATAACCCATAGTAACCATTATTATCTTTAATGTTTTACAAAAAAAGGCGTTATTTACCAAGCTATTTTATACAATACAGTATTATTCCTAAACCAAATAAATACGTAACGTACGTTGTATATTTTATGTAGACCAAAATTACCCTTAATAGTATTACATTTAAATGGATATCTTAGAAAATAACTGAGATTTATGAAGAGGTAGCACAGCGGCTGGCGAACTGGTGTTTCATCGAAAGAGAGCAATTTAAGACCACTCCTGTATAAATGTAAATGCATCAGTAATAAACGGTTAATTTCAAAATGTTTATAGATTAACAAATAACATTACACAAAGTTGATATTTAAGTAAGTGTTTTATACGTTTCTATACCTACGTATTGCCAAATAGATATTACAAACAATAATTTACGAGAACAATGAATTTCATCATCTTTGTAGTGAAACAATGGTGAATATTGTTTGTCTATCATCTTAAAATCACCACGCCTTAGACGTGCTATAAGTAAATACGATAGCAGTGAACATTTCTTAAGTTCGTGTCAACATGATAGGTGTCTTGTTCACGTCAACGAGATATGCGTCAAGTTTTTTCACTTGCTTCTAACGATTAAGTTTAAGAATTTTTTAACAAACTCGTGCTTATAAGATTTAATCTCCAGATGTACATATACGAGTATCTTTCTGCATTGCATGTTATTTTGTGGTGAATACGTCTTAAAAATCGTATTAAGATGGAGGGAATTAAAAAAAAACGAATGAAAACAAAATTGGACGATAAAGTTTGGTGCTGTAGCTATGTATCAATTACAGTTAACTAACCGTTAGATTGCCCCTGTTAACTACTAGTTGACATAATACGTTAGCTTTACCTCAACTCGTACAATCAGAAATATAAGCATCTCTTTCTTTTTAAGTCATAATGTGTATTATTTCGCTTCTCGGTACCTGTCGTAATAACATATGCGTAGAGATTACCACCAGATAATGGTAAAACAAAAAATAAATCGTTACAAAATGACCGCTACTAACGGTGCATATGCCGCGTCGAAGGTCGTTACGTTTTTTTGTGCTATTTTATAAACTATAAGTGTTTATTAGTGATTATTTATGTTTTTGATTGCATAAGTGTTGTGAATAACAATGAAAACCCTTGAGGTAAGTTATATTTTTAAGATATGAGCCTATAAATACAAGACGGGACTTGTACAGCTACACCAGTCTTAATTTAATAAACAAAAGATAACATTGTATGGTTTAACTATTAGCAAACATAAAAATCATATCATTTGGTAGTCTTTCATGAACATTTAAGTCCCAAGAGCCACTTAAGCGTCATTTGACCCGCGGGGCAACCGACGCAAAAACGACCATACAGGACGGGGCCATACAGGTTTTTAACGGAGACAGTTGTCTCCGTTAAAAACACAGCCACAACCCATTTTTTCGTCGATCTAAGACATGTTGCATTACAGTCAGCCGCGGCGTGGATGGAAAATAAAAAGTTCAATTAGCTGTTTCAATTGTACCTTCATAAAACCATGGAACGTTTTTATATTTTCAAAGTGACATTTCTTTAGGCGCATTTAGGTAACATTTTTATGGATGAAACGCTTGATTAACGTTACGAAAATGTGCAGCATTTTTATGCTAATTCGTTTGAAGTTTAGTTATTTTTAATATTTACAAATAACATGTGGAATTTTAATTTGCCACTCGTCATTTAATCACTTAATATACTATTTTTCATAAAAAAAAAATACTATTTCGCATAAAACATACAATAAAAATATTGCAACAATTTTCTTTACTAATTTTTAAATCCAAAAACAAAATTTAATTAATAATTTCTAATATTGACATAAAACACGTGGCTTTTTTTATTAACAATTCGTCATTTGAGTTTACAATAAATTATTTGTATTAATTTTCGACACTTTTAATATTATTATGACAATTAAATTCCTATTATATCCTTTTTCGCTCCTTCTAAGTCTCGGAATTCTAAAGTTTTAGATTTGTATGAATATAAACAAGACTTAACTTACTTTGCCAAAGAAGTTTCACTTCTGACACATGTTTTGGTTCGCAACATTTATTTTTATATTGTAAATAATGCTTATGTTGTCAAAAGTCTGTAATTATAGGCTGTTTTCACAATTGTTATAATTATACACCAAGACGAAATAATTCCAACAAATATATAAATACGAGACCTCATACGACGAATCTCATTATGTTAATAATACAACGCAAACTTTACTCGGAAATTTATTAAAATATAACAATATACAATAAGTTTTTGATTCCTGACATTATAGTCTTAAAAACTACATTTATATTCAAAGGCACAATTTCTACAAAAAAATGAAGAACACGCAGTTAAGAAATGAAATAAAAAATTTTTTACGTCTATATTAATTATTACTGTGACCTCGTTCAATATTTCCTGTAATAAAAACCATCGTTCTTATTAGAATCAAATCTATAGAATTAAGTATAATTAGTGGCTGTTTGTGATTTTAAATTAACAGCTACTAAATCTATATAAAATTGGGTTAGGTCTATAGCCAACAAGGGAATAAGAGACTGTCGTTATAAGAACTCACACACGCCTACACACTTACGTCCTTATGCACAGTCACACACAACATATACACACACACAAACACAGACACACTCACGTATACATCCGTTTGCATTTAAGTTAAATTTATAAATGTTAATTTCTATGTCTTTGTAAAACCGTAAGGAAATTATTATAAGGCTTTATATCGAATGCAAAAAAGATAACATGGTTAAAAGAACAACAGGTGTACAATTACTCAGTGTTATGAAATGTCTCGATCAGACCTAAAATCTTATAAGGAGTATGGCACTCGCTGGCAAGCCAGAATACCCACTAAAACCTAGCGATACCCTCCACATCCTTAATGGAGCACCAGAGGAACGGTAGACACAATCTACCCTGGTACTCCGGAAAATTAGAGGTAGAGGTATATCGCCTTTTAGCAGATTAGCGCGCTTCCTTCTTAGACTCTATCATCACTTACCATCAGCTGAGATCACTCAGCAATTAAAAAAAGAGAGATTCCTCTTGCGCCGTAGTAACAGAGCATCCACAGCGTTCTCTGCCAGAAGAAGGCCACTGCCCTCCACTCCCTTTCACTGGTGAATATTGCGTCAATTATGCTCTCCAGCGACAGGTTTCCTCCGACCAACGACGTCAATAAATGCCCTTGGGGTCCCCAAGAGTATTAGGTACTTACATCAATAATTTATTTAAGGTTTTGTCGGTCAGTTCGTAGCAGGTATTCTTTTCTTATCTACGATAGGTTTGTGCTTGACCTCAATAATGCCTGATGGAAAGCTATGATAAGGTCAAAAATGGTACGTGCTGGTCTTCTTCTTCTTAGTCGCACCACTCTTGTAAGAGTGGTCGTGATTATTATGTTTCAGCGTGTTCGGTAGTAGACAGTACCCGCCGCACGACTTCCCGCTACCTTTGCCTGCTGGTTCCCGTTAATTGAGCACATTCACATACTGGAACGCCCACCGCAGCCTTTACTTGATCCGTTCATCGCATTGGGGATCTCCCTCGCGGTCTTGTGCCTTCTACCTTCCCCTGTACAACAAGACGTTCTATGAAGTTATTTCCACGCCGATTAACATGCCCAAAGAATTTCAGCATCCGATTGCGCACTTGGGTGGATATGCACTCTTTGATGCCAAGCTCATCAAGAATGGTGGCGTTTGTTCGGAACTCGGTCCATAAGATTCCGAGCATCTTCCTACAACACCATATCTCCAGGACGTCAATCTTGTCGGTTTCGGTTTTTCGGAGGGTCCATGTTTCAGCGGCGTACAGGAATATGGGATATGTCGACGATTTTACGAGCTTAATCTTTGTAGCTTTTGTGATATTTCTGTTTCTCCATATTCTTTTCAGGTTGTCCATTTTTTGAAACATAAGTAATAATATAAGGAATAAGTTATGATTAGAAGTAGCCTTCCTTTTTGAAAAGACATTCAGAATTACGTGAGTAAACACCGCGGGGAACAGCAATTACATACATACATACATAGCATCACGCCTTATTCCCATAGGGGTAGGCAGAGACAACATCCTTCCACTTGCCACGATCCTTGCATATCTCCTTCGCTTCTTTCAATCTCATTAAATCTTTCATACAAGTTCGTCGGTTTAGAGTACTCTTGACCTGGCCGTTATTTAAAATGTCCTGGATTTGGTCCAGGAACGTTCGCCTCGGTCTTCC
>JACTOM010000067.1:1042853-1230383 GCA_015832385.1 Elymnias hypermnestra
TATTATAAAGAGGAAAGATTTGTATTTTTGTACGTAACGAATAAACTCAAAAAGTACTGGACCGATTTTAATAATTCTTTTTTCATTAGAAAGCCACATTTTCACTGAGTAACATAGGCTATATTTAGTACTAGATTACTATAGAAATCTTTAGAAATTCCTATTAAAACCAACCGAAGGTGTAAAAAAATTAGGCATAAAATGTCATTCATCGCATACGCTGTGAAGAGTATTAATGATAGGACAGAAAGATGTCCGACAATATTATAGAATATATCAATATCTACAAAAAACTTCACGAGACCATATGTCTAACTATTGTAGTTACCTCACTATAACTACTTTTTTACGTTTAATAAATTGACAGAAATGCCAAAATCAGACCGTGTTATCCATACCATTTATAAATTTTTATCCAAAGAAATAATTTAATAATCAAGACCTGATTACTGATAACTTTTTGAAATCGGATATTCCATTCAAAAGATATCATTAAATTAAAATTAAAATACATGCCGGCGGCGGCCGCCACGCAGCGCATCGAGTAACTCGACGAGAGAGGGGCAGTGCGGGAGAAGGGGGTGCACCATTTTGAACTAGGTTACCTTACGCAATGGACGCAAGCGACATTGAATATTTCGAGTTCTTTTTAACAGATTTTTATGCTTCACTTAAAAAGTTCTTTTCAAAGCTACTTAGTTTTAGTATTAGGAATCACACTTTTTCATAATATTTGTCAATTCATGGTCGTTTTAATTATCATGTTTAAACTTAAATATCTGTACCTATTTATGTCTACCCGTGCGAAGCCGGGACGGGCCGCTAGTTAGATATAT
The DNA here is from genome assembly GCA_015832385.1 of Elymnias hypermnestra. NCBI lineage: Eukaryota > Metazoa > Arthropoda > Insecta > Lepidoptera > Nymphalidae > Elymnias > Elymnias hypermnestra. The sequence goes on from JACTOM010000067.1 coordinate 1,043,690, forward strand.
TTTGATAACTGATTCTAGTTCTGAACAGATCCTATAACCTATATCTAAACTAATATTAGAAAGATGAAACATTTTTTTTGTAATTTTTTCACACTAAAGCTACTGGATCGATAATAAAAAAGGTCACCATTGGATAGCTGCATTTTAACTGGTTGACATAGGCTTTATTACTTTCTGAAAAAAATAGGGATCCCTAATAAAAATGCATTAATGTAACCCAAGGTGTGGAAAAATTGCTCACTAAATTTGTCATTCCGTGCGCTGGGGAAACTATTGATGATAGAACAAAAAAATGTTCTACAATATTATAGAAGGAATAATATCCAGAAAAATAAAGTCCAGAATACCACATGTCCAACTACTATAGTTAACAAAAGTGCCGACAATAATCAAACCAAAGTTAGTATTATGAGAAGAATCTAGGACACATTAACTAGACTATCCTTTTTTAATCTCATCATCATTATTTCAATTTTATTATCTAAAATTTTTTAAGGACGGTGGTAAAAAAATATAACCGAATTTGTGGTGGCTTCTTCTCAAAACAGGGCGCAAATCAACCCTCGTAACTTTGGATCCGAAGTGGAAATATGAAAACGACATTTGACGATTCTAAACTGCTGTGAAAACATTTTGCTACATAGCTTTTTTAACCTCTATGTAACCCAACTAATATGACAGTCTTTTATTAACTTTCTTTTAATAAAGCTTTTATTGAGTGACATCTGTATAATGTCTGAGAGTTTATCCTAAAAACCTAGACAGTTAGCTTTAGCTGATTTTATAAAGACTCCTAGAATTAATGACCATTTTGTTTTTACTGCTCATATTAAATCAATAATGTTTTTCCTTAAACGTAACAATAGTTAATACAATTTAAACGTCATTATTTTAAAGTCTCGCTGGCAAGTATTATAGGTGAAATGCTCGTCAGCTACGGGAATCTGTTGCCATCTCTTGTCGAAGCACAGCACAGCACAGGGCAGTAGGAAACAGGAGACAGAGGTTTATACATCTCCCCTTGCAGTCCACCTGTAAGCCGGCTTCATCTGGAGGCGCCAGAGTGGAATGCTCCAACGAACCTCTCATCCTTGCACGCATGACAAAGGCTCCGTTTGGTTTAAACGGATATTTTCGTACTGCCGCTCAGTCCATGCCATTTCCCAGCGAAAAAAATAGTTTTGGAACACAATTTGAAAGTGAAACTTCTTTATTTAGGCGCATAAATTTTTACGGATGAAATGCGTGATTAGGCGTCACGTACATGTGCAGCGTTTGTTTTAAAAACAAATCGTTTGAAGGTTACGCAGTTTAAATATTTACAAATAACATGTGGCTTTTAAATTTGCCACTCGTCATTTAAACTTTTTTACAATTCGTCATTTGGGATTTCAAGATTATGTTAATTTTCGACACATCTTCCTTTTTCCCTCCCTCTAAGTCTCGGAAATCTAGTTTTAGATTTGCATAAATATAAAAAAAGACTTAAAAGTTACGTTGCCAAAGAAGTTTCACTTCTGACATATTTACTTTGTACGCAAGCACTTTTAATTTTTTTATTTATTAGGCGGCATTTTGTTTCTTAGCACACTAGTAATTAGCCCCGACCGAAATGGTCCACCAGAAATAGACAAAATAGGAGATACAATTCCATAAATTGACCCTTCCAGGAATCGAACCTGGATTAACTGCTAGCTAAACAACAACATTAAACACGAGAATGAATAGGATTAATTTGATAACGTGATAGGAGAAGTGAAATCGAAATGTCTATATCTCATCGTATCAGCTCATCAATCTAAAATTATGGAAAGAAAATCTTGTTTTTGTTTGACTTATTTATTAGTGATAAGACCAGAAAAACTTGTATATGTCGCACGTTATTACGAGCAGTAATAAAGTGAGTTTTTTTTAATATATCTATAAATTCATTGGTATACTGATCAGCTTGTTCGACTGGAGATATGAGGTCCTGGGTTCCAGTTAGACGAATTTAATAGTCGATATCCCTTGACTACCCAGCCGTGTTTTAATGGCCCCATAATTTGCCCGGGTTTTTTAACGGAAATAAACGTCGCCTGCCCCGCACTACATGGACGTTTTTGCATCGGTTAAAATAAACACTCACAGGTTATACCACAAAAAAACTTAACGACGTGACCCATGCACCGTTAGTACCGGTCACTTTGTGTTGTTATCTCAACGCATATTTTGTTATGACAGTTACCGAGAAGAGAAATGGATATAACACAATATGACTTTACAAGAAAGAGATGCTTATATTTCTGATTGCACGAGTTGAGATAGAACTATTGTATCATGTCTACTAGTAGTTGATACAGGCGATCTACTTCAAAAAATTCCTGTCAATCAGTAGTCGACGGAGACTAAGAGATATAGAGAGATCTGTCAAGAAATTCTCAGTATTTTCCCGAAATTACATAGTTAGCGGTGTGCTCCATCCCCGTGCCTCGGAGAGCATGTCAAGCCGTTGGTACTGCGCTTTATCTCTTTACGTTTGTGTTGAATTTCAGTCACATCGGCCAATGAGATTGAAGGAATAGAGAGTTCCCTTGTGTTAGCGAATACACTTGTGTACTATGCCTGTCAAACCGCAGTCAAGACAGGTTTCTACTCTAAAAACCCTCTCTCTTCTGAGTGAGGAGGCACGTATCCAGTAGTGGGACATCAATGGGCTACTACTTTAAACTGATATCTATGTATATTTTGTTATATTCATTTATTTTAATCATCATAACAAAACCTTTTAATTGCCACTGTCAACTACCGTAATAGAAAAAAACAAAATATAAATCAATTACAAAGTGACCGTTAGTTACGGTGTAGTATTTCATAAAGTGTTTATTAGTGATTATTTGTATTTTTGATTATATAAGTGATGTGAGCCTATATATACAAGACGAACTTTTTTCACAATCTCAAAGTTTAACTCAACATGACATTACACCAGAGTCTTAATTTAATAAACAAACGATAACATTGTATAGTTTAACTATTAGCCAATATTAATATCATTTTGTAGTCTTTCATCAATATTTAAGTCCCAAGAGCCACATTAACGTTATTCGACTCGCGGAACAACCGACGCAATAACGTTCGTGCGGGGCAGGCGACGGTTATTTTTATTAAAAATCTAAAAGATAACAAGCAATCGTTATGCATTTAGAGAAACTTGATATAATAACAATTCTTTCTCGCTTGTATTCTTTAAGTTTGAAGGTCGTATCCGTATTTTAGTGCCTGCGTCAGTTTTTCCACCAGTGCTTTCCACCCTGTTCGGTCCTGTAAATGCCTTTACTTGATCGGACCAGCGGCTAAGTGATAGGCCGCGTGGTCTTTTGTCCTCTACCTTACCAGTAACTATCAATTTGTCTATGTTATTAGGACTGCCTCATTGGTCTAGTGGTTAGCATGTTCGACTACAGACATGAGGTCCTGGGTTCGAGTCCCGGGTCGGGCCAATTCAAAAATCAATATTGAGTTTTCTATTAAGATTTTCTCAATATTTGCCCGAAGTTGGGAAGTTGGCGGTGTGATCCACCCCCGTGCCTCGGAGAGCACGTTAAGCCGTCGGTCCTGCGCCTGATCTCTCCGGTTGTGTCGGATTCCCGTCACATCGGAATATGAGAGTGAAGGAATAGAGAGTGCACTTGTGTACTATACCTGCCAATCCGCAGTGGAGCAGCGTGGTGGGTCTATGCTCTAAAAACCCTCGCTGCTCGGAGTGAGGAGGCCTGTGCCCAGCGTTGTGACGTTAAAGGGCTGCTACTTACTTACTTTTTTATAGGGATGGCGTCGGGCAATGTGACCAAAATAATAACAATAATTCTATCTTTTATAAAACAGAACAAGTACTTAGCTTCATAATATCATGAAACTGTATAATGTTTGGTATATTAATTCAATATTCTTAACGAGCAAAGTTTTAAAACCTTCATATCATCGTCCAACAAATTTTCAATCGAATGAAGACTTTTACTTTTCTTTTAATAGATAAAAATATGCGTAAAAATTTTAGATAATGGATTACAATTTTTCAAAGTTCTTGTAGTCATATTCAGTAGGTGATACTTTTTGTTACGTAGAGACATTAATAAAGCCGATGGTTCCCAAATATAATGAAATCTTACAACTGACAGCTTATATCGACACTTCAATCTTAATTAAATCGCAGGATAAAATTTTATATTGGGATTAATAGATTAAATTTTTTTCACATTCACAAATGACGCCTCAGTGTACGTACATTATTAAAGATAGATATGTAACGTTATGTAACTTCTTGTTAGTTCATTATTTCGTGCTATCTACACATATAAATGATTTGATTTGAATCTATAAATAACACTTTGACAAAAAAAAATTAAAAGTGCGTGCGTACAAAGTACACATATCACAAATAAAACTTCTTTGGCAAACTAGTTAAGTCTTGTTTATATTTATACAAATCTAAAACATTAGATCTCCGAGAGAAAAGATAGATATATTAGGAATTTAATGAGTTTAATTGTCATTAAAATATTAAGTGTCGAGAAGTAGTAAAAATAATTTGCCTTAATCTCAAATGAATAATATTTAATTAGAAAAGAGAATTTATGAAATGTTTTTATTTTACATTATATAAAAAATAGTAAATGACGAGTGGCAAAAACTAGTATATTAAATTAATAAGTGACGAGTGGCAAATTAAAATGCCACATGTTATTTGTAAATATTAAAACTACCTAACCGTCAAACGAAATATCATAAAAACGCTGCACGTCTGCGTGACGCTAATCATGCGATTTATCCCTCATGCGCCTGAAGAAGTTTCACTTCAAAAACAAGCAGTTTAAATCAAAATAACGTGAACTCTTACTTTAACCTGTATTGAAGTGTCATCCGCCACTTGTTGAAGTTATACTTCTTTTGGCGCGTTAGGGAAAAATGATGAGAATATATGTTTACGATGCGCGTGCACACCGTCACAAAAAAACGACACCATGAAGTTAGCTGTCAACATTTTAGTTTTTTTTTTATATTATATAACACCTTTAGAAAACAGATTATAGACTATTTATATCCAATGAAAGTTAGGTTACGTTTATTATTTTGTAATCTTGGCCTTTGCCAAAGATTTCATGAGTGAACGAATGATGGATGTATTTGATTTGACAAGAATAAAAATTACGGCGTGGATTTATGGTTAAAATTTCTAAGATACTAACTGTTGCTTTTATATTATTTTACATTTTTTATGCAATCAAGTTTGTATTTCAATAAGACATTAAATAATCGCGCTAAAAGTTGTGCTATCCAATGAAAATAACTGATATTTTAACATTCCGATACAAAGTTTATTTGAAATGATTATTTGAAATGATGAATAAAATAAATGCGGTAGAGATGAGAGCGTTGAGAAGTATGAGTGGATTAAAACTGAGTGACAGAGTAAGAAATAGTGTGATAAGAGAACTTTGTGGTTTAAAAGAAGATGTAGTGACTAAAATTGAGAAAGGTATGCTTAGATGGTTTGGGCATGTAGAGAGAATGAATGAAAGGAGACTGACAAAAAGGATTTATGAGTCAAGAGTGAATGCGAAAGTTGGAAGGGGAAGACCAAGGCGAACGTTCCTGGACCAAATCCAGGACATTTTAAATAACGGCCAGGTCAAGAGTACTCTAAACCGACGAACTTGTATGAAAGGTTTAATGAGAATGAAAGAAGCGAAGGAGATATGCAAGGATGGTGGCAAGTGGAAGGACGTTGTCTCTGCCTACCCCTATGGGAATTACTGGGTTACGCCAAAGAAGAATAACTTCTAACGCGTGTTTATAAGTAGACGCTTTTTTTATGTTTCTACCCGAATAAGTCACTGTAAATCAATAAAAAATAATTTATGAAGCCAAAATAGCTGTGTTTGCTAGTTTAATGTGCTCGCAATTCCCCTAATAGAGCAGTCAATCGTTCGCTGGCGCCATACATGTGTTGCGCAGACTTACAATTGTGTATATTTTTTTCTATCAAAATTGTTATACATGTAGAGAGTTATGGACTATAAAAAATTAGTTAATGACGCAATTCTCCGTCTGATATTCAGAGCTCAAGCCAGTTATATAGCGTCGTACTAGCGTCAAATAGAATCAAATTAAACAGTTTTTATATTGTTATACTATAAATACAAAAATGTACATGGCGTGTTGATTTTTTTTTTCGAAATGTGTTGTTGCGGTTAGCCCTACTGGCTTTGACAGCGTAACCGAGAGGTGGACCCGTAGAAGGACCCCGATACGTTGTGGGGGAAACGTTGCTTTAATGGCGCCTCCTGAGAGGCTCGGACATAGGCTTATAGTAACGTTTACCGTTGCTGAAAAGGATCGGACAGGTGCTCAGACTTGAAGCCCATGGGTACGCGACTGGGGGCCGCGTCCAGATTGCGTCAGATAGCGGGGACCTCGTCTTCGCCGGCAAAGACGCTGTGTATGTGTGATAGAGGAGTGTCGGTGCCAATATTTATGTATGGTAGTGAAAGTTGGGTATGGCAGAAGAAGCACAAAAGTAAAATAAATACGGTAGAGAAGTATGAGTGAATTGAAACTGAATGACAAAGTAAAAAAATAATGTGATTACAAAACGCTGTGGTATAAAGGAAGATGTAATGACTGAAATTAAGAAAGGTATGCTTTGGGCACTTAGAGATAATGAATGAAAGGAAACTGATAAAAAGGATCTATCAGTCAAGAGTGAATAGCAAAGTTGGAAGGGGAAGGCCAAGGCGATAGTTCCTGGACCAAATCCAGAACATTTTAAATAAGAGCCCGGTCAACAATACTCTAAACCGACGAACTATATGAAAGGTTTAATGTGAATAAAAGAGATATGCGAGGATCGCGGCAAGTGGAAGGTCGTGGTGTCCGCCTTCCCCTATGGGAATGAGGCGTATTGCTATACATGTATACAAAAAGTTATGTAAATAGGTATAGATTTTGCCATAAACGAAGATGTTATGTGTATTGTATTTCTGGCTTTAAACATCAAAAATGTTACACTGGTTCTGTAAATACATTTAGGTAAATTGAATTTCATATCACTCATGCTCGTGCTATTCTAAGAGATAAAATTAAAGAAGCATCCCTTCTCACAGTACAGTCGTAATATATGTTGAATTTTATATATTCGTAATAATATACAGCAAAAAGAGCGAACTACACAATTTTAATACAAGAAATAAAATCAAACATGTACTGCCATATTTTAGAGTGAAGAAGGTTCAAAAATAATTTGTCGGATTGAGTATACGCATTTTCAATAAGATGCCACAAACAGTTTTGGATTTGGCTCCACATAATTTCAAGAAATATAGATAGATTCCAAACTTTAACACATTGTAACATACAAAACTGTATTTAAAAGAGTAACCACTTGTTTCTTGTCGGTTTTTTTTTCAGCGAAATCAAGTTTATGAACCGGTGGTAGATTTATTACCAACAGACATACTGATGACGACGCAAAAGAGCTTTTTTAGCCTACTTGAATACACAATATTTTGAACCGTCATTCAACTTGAAAAAGTTACAATAATTATATTATTTATAGAACACTACAAGTACTGTACTTCATAATTATTATCTATAATGTTTGGTATATTAATTTAATATTCTTCACGATTCAAGTTTTAAAACGTTAGACACAAATGCCATTTCATATCATCGTCCAATAAATTTTCGATTGAATAAATAACATCCATACATTATAGTAATAATAAATAGATCGAATAGACAATACATTTATCTATGACTTTTTATAGACTGGATGTATTATTTTGTCATTAAGAATATTTAAAAAAGAAAAGCTGAAGACCACTGGATAAAACATAACCCTAGATTAGAACAGTTTCAACGTCACCGAATCGACTGTGATGATTCACATTCTTTCACTAGTCACAGATAATAAAAAAGAGAACAGATTACCAACTTCTATATGTATTATAAAGTGGTTTGAAGTACGTTCTTTAATTTTGATTAAATAAATAAATCAATCAAAATATTCTATATTCAACAACACTTTTTAATTGGCAGTAGTCTGTCCTTTAGTAACAAATTTACCACCAGTTCATAAACTTGATTTCGCTGAGAAGAAGCCAGCAAGAAACTCAACGGTTACTCCTTAAAAAGTAGTTCAACTGAAATCAATTACAAAAAAGCTTTAGTTACAAAATGTTATAAAATCAAAGTACGTAATAACGTTATTAAAAAATATACACTTTCTTTTAAATCGACGGCTAATCATAATAAAACAGACACTATTAAAACCTCGCTTTAAACGTGCTACATTATAATTTACAACGGTAATTTTAAATTGATTTATAGATATTAATTTAACGTGCAAACATACTTATTGCGCTTTATTGGTCACAATCGGTTAAACGTAAACAAAATTCAATTAAATGATAACCGATCTAATTCCAGCTGACTATTTCGGAGACTATAAATATATTATCGAAATGGACATATATAAAATCGATAAGCCATTGTTGCAATTAGCGTCACGACGAGATGGAGATCAACGAAGTGATTACTTCTATCAAATTTAATAACTCGCGAAATACGACACGCAATTTAAAGCAGCGAAAATATAGACTATAGACAAACTAAAATTCTTGATTGTTCTTTCAAATTCATTATTGTGCTTTTCTGTTAAGGAAAACAAGGCAAGGAAACCTGTAGGTAACAAAAACACAGACCTCCTCACTCACAAGAGAGAGAGTTTTTATAGCACAGACCAAACACTAACGCTACATACATACATACATAGCATCACGTCTCATTCCCAGAAGGGTGGGCAGACACCACGTCCTTCCACTTACCACGATTCTTACATATCTCTTTCGCTTCTTTCATTCTCATCAAACCTCTCATACAAGTTCGTCGGTTTAGAGTACTCTTGACCTGGCCGTTATTTAAAATGTACTGGATTTGATCCAGGAACGATCGCCTTGGCGTTCCCCTTCCAACTTTCCTATTCATTCTTCACTCATAAATCCTTTTTGTCAATCTCCTTTCATTCATTCTCTCTACGTGCCCAAACCATTAAGCATACCTTTCTCAATTTTAGTCACTACATCTTCTTTTATGCCACAACGTTCACTTTTCACACTGTTTTTTACTTTGTCACTCAGTTTCGATCCACTCAAATTTATCAATGCTCTCATCCCTACCGCATTTATTTTACTTTTGTGCTTCTTCTGAAACACCATCTGGCTATATGCAGGTTTCCTTCTTTATATTTGAAAGGTTAACTTATGAATGGTAATGGTAAGTTACTTCTGGTTATAACACAAAGTTTTTGAAGTAAAATCTTTACGTAAGCTTGACTTAGGGAGTAAGCTGGTGTATTGTCGAGATCGTTAAAAAAAGTAAACGAATAAACTGTTTTACTTCAGTCATGTGGTCTAAAGCACACTACTGTGGTCTTCAACATAGCCTTGCTAGTAGGATGGTAACTAGCATCGTTGTAAAGATATAAGTTACCTAGGACCTCTAACAAATCTAGCACTAACACCACGACGTTACCAAGATCCTCAATAGTAACATCCACAAAACGATTCGCTGCTGGATATAAGCTTCCACACTCAAAGATTATTAACCGTAGATCCAAAGGCGCCTTTACCCATTAGACCATACGCAGTAATTTCAATGAACTTGCGCTTACTAAAGTAATCATTGCACACAGGAGCTATATAATATGCTAAAGACCTGCTCCATATGCCTCTATATAAACCCACTAGGCTGCTTAACTGTGGATTTGCCTATCCCAAAAATGCTTGCTACAGGTTTCCTCACGATTTTCTATAAAGGGGCAACTTCTTGCTTTAGTAATACCTGCGCAGGATTTAGCATCTTCTTTAAACAAGAATCCACGCGTCTCACGTCTCCACTATAAAAATATTGAGGTTTCTAAGAAAAACATTGTTACAGCTCGTATAATATAAGTAAAAATAAATTATCATAAATTCTAGAAATCTACATAACATTAACAGTTAATTTAAACGTAATTGTTTACATTTCTGTAATAAACTCTTACACGTTCTAGCGATGCCATAGAATAAATTTAAAATTATGCAAAATCATTATACCTCGTAAGAAAAGATAGAAAATATAAAAAGCTTGACAATTAATAAATTGCTCAAACTGAAATAAAATAAATTTAACTGATATTGTAATTATTAAAATATAAAATAGGAAATTTCTGAAAATAGGGCGTGAGGAAGCCTTCGCAACTTTATCAGTCGTACATTGGAAATAATTTGTGGGAAAAATGCCATATTTAACGCTATAAAGGGAGTTCCAAAACCTTGGATAAAGGTTTTATAATTTAATTTGGTAATACAACATTTGTAGTAGAAAAAAATCGAATGAGTGTAAGGAATTGTTTTAAGTAAACTAAATAGCATACACGGTTTGCTGTGAGGTTCTTTCAAACAAGACTTAAGATCATTATAGAAGAATTAAAATGTAAGGTAAAGCCCTCTTGAATAAATACATTTTAAATTTGATTTGATTGGATATCCATAACCGCCAGCTATATTTCATAACGGTTTACTTATTGACATACAGAATCGATTACTAACAATATCAATCGTAATAAAGCGATAAACAACATTTTGATATTGTAACAGGTGATGATTAAATCTGCACACTTACTCGTTAACCTCTGTATTGATGGAATTCAGTGCAAACGCATAACTATAAACTCGTATTGTTTACACGATGTTTATTACAAAATATTGCACACATGTAACTTCAAAATTTACTGCACTATGGCTTTAATTGATTTCACATCGAATGCCGCTGTATTAATCGATTACATTTTCGAAAATTTCGTATAACACGATAAGAGGCGATTGCTCTGTTAAAACGAATGCGTGCAAACAGCCCACAAGACGTTACACTACTAAATACTGTATATGAAGTTCTTTAGTTTCGCGCCACTCGCTGCAGGCTCTCTGAGGCTATGAAACGATGTATTAATTCGCAATTTCATATAACTAAGTGCAAACATGGCGCAAATACGCCGTGGGATCGAGACATTGAGTTTTTTCGCGTGTTTCACTTGTCATAATTTAAAGGCCGACCGCACTTTGAACCCGTTTTCGTACTAAACAAACACCAGACCAATACAAAATGTGAGAAGTTTTATAGCATAAAGTAACTGCATTAATCTAATCCATAAATCATCTTGAAAACCAGGGGAAACCTTTTTTTATTCCACTATTTCTTGTTGTTGGTCGATTTTCTTGTTGGAATTTGGGATTTGAGTGTAGGACTCACTGATAAGGTTGAATAAGGTGGGCCATGATCTTCTAAAAGTGGGGTAGAAGCGGGTCGTTGGCACGAGGGTGATTGCGGTCACAGCAATACGAGGGTACCGTACAGTATCCTGGACTCTTCTGGCGGGCGATCCTCCTTGGGAGCTGCTTGACATCAGAGTCCAAGCCGACTAGGCACTGATCCAAAAGTGGAAGGAGGACCTCGGGTCCCCAGTAGCGGACGTGGCCACTGTGGAGGCGATCCATTTTCACCTGGAGCATTGGCGTTCCAAGAGCCACCGGACGCTTCCTTACCCACTGATGCAGGTTCTGACAGGGCATGGCTAGTTTGGAAAGTTCCTGCACCAAATTGGCCGAGAGGAGTCGCCTGCTTGCCACGAGTATGGTACAGCTATCAACTCAGCACATTACACTGTGCCAGAATGTGTGGACTGGGGACCTCAGTGGCACCGCTTGATGGCACTGATCAGTGGGGAACTCTCGCTTGAGAGTATTGTAGGTGCGATGCTGTCAAATAAGAGATGTTGGGCGGAAGTAGCCTTCTTCTGCGAGACTGTAATTTCACTAAAGGGCGCCCACGAGCGAAATAAGGAGAATGCAGTAAATGCTCCCTCTCATCGCCGAAGAAGTTGGGATACTAGGCGACGCTTGTCTGCACACCTGCTCCCGCCTCTATGAATCCTCAGTCGAACTCATCTGAGGCTCCAGGGAAAAATGCACAAACTGATCCTCTGGTGTCTCACTTACGGATGAAGAGGGTTTTAGTGGGTATTGCGAGGTCTCCTCCCTCGCCGCGTCCCACACTCCTGACCCATTCAGGTCAGTGTAAGTGCGTAAAATCATTTCCCATCGCAAAAATGGCTCGTTTGCACACACAAATCAGGTGCCCCGGATAAAGCCGAATCGAGATACAAGACAGTGGTGGGAAGCGCGGAAATTCGCATCCTTTCCCGCTTAAACTTCAGCAATGTAGAATAAATAGAGGAAATTAAGCATAAACCCAGAGGCGGCATTACCTATGATTGCACGCAGGCGCTACATGTGCTAGAGATGCCTCGACATAGGCTCACTATGCTGTTCTACTGCCGATTGGCAGGAGAAACATATTACACAATCACATATTATACAAACTTAGCAGAAACATCAAGAGCTTCTTTTGACGAGAATACGGTCTCGCAAAAGGAGGCCACGGCCTTCCATCTTTCCACGATCACCAAGAGGTCTGCCCCAATCAACTACACCAGGATATGTATCTCGCCCTCTAGTATGATATTGTCTCTCGGCCGTGCTGCGAAATCCCTGCAATAAGGAGCAAGGGGTGTGGGGCAGAAAAGTAATTAAACCCAGCGATCCCTATCATCCTAAGTTGATAGAGGCTCCGGTGAACCTGACGAAGAGGTTCATGGAGCAGCCAAGAAGCGTTCATTAAGACCATCCATCGAAAGGAAGGGAAAACCACTGTTCTTTTCCTTTTTCTTACCTTTGCCTCCTTCAATGAGACTGCTCCGTAGAGGAACGCAACAACAGCAAAACATTTGTATATTTATATATATGTTAAAGCATAGTATAAAGAAAGTGAATTATTTAATTAAAATCAATGTTCTCTTCTTAAATAAAAGTAATGTAAATAAAATAAAATATTAGATACACATATAGAGAATGTGAACATACTCGTATACTAAGAAATGAAAAAGATATCTGAGGGAGCTTAATATAATTATTTAATGGTATGCAGAAGAAGTTGCATAGCTTTTTTTTAAGTAAATAACACAATATCCGTGCATATTTTAACTCTATTCCCCATATAAATCTCCAAAATAAATCCCTAGTCTATCAATTCTATTATTGGATATGTAAATTAAATTATACAGTTTATTATCACATACTATCATCGCGTAAGGTGTAAAACCTGTCATTCACCATTGGTAATAAAAAGCTTTTCGGTATTCGGGTGTTCGTTTGACTATTCCTTGAACATACTGGTGTCATTCACCTCTCAAGATCATAGACAAGTGATTTGGACATAAAATATCGATAAGTAATTAAGTGCATATTCTCTTTACAATCGAAACTTAATAATTATAAGTGGTGACTTAATATCCCAGGACTCTGTCCACGTGGATAAAAGTTTAGGTAGCATTTTTCATAATTTTGGATATTTTGCAAATAAGACACACTTATAAATACAGTAATGAGCTGTTTCTAGTGTTTCACAGAAAAGAGATTATTGTCCTTTCTAAAGCTCTGGACTATCTGTGTACCAGTTATCATTAAAATCAGCGTCAGACAGTTTTTCGGGATAAATCTTTAATAATGTCATGTTTATTTATATCGATTCAACAGCCTAAAAACACTATCAAGCTTGCTCTAAAAATGACGATACTACCATCCCTTACAACCCTTTTTCCCCGTAACAAAGTAGTATATGTCCTTCCTCAGGTTCTAGACTATCTCTGTACAAAATTTTATTTAAATCGGTTCTGTAGTTTTGGCGTGAAAACGAGTAAACAGACAGAGTTACTTTCGCGTTTATAATATTAGTAAGGATTTTAGTTTATTATTAGACTTAAGAAGTAGTCAGGAGCAGCGTAAACCTAGGCTTTCTAAAACGCCAGAGAAGAGGAGAGCCCACAGCGTCCTCTTTCTACCCTTTCATATGCCTCCTTCAGCGATATAACAGTCTTGCAAAATGAGGCCACTACCCTCAACTCCATTTCGCTGGTGAGCACCGAAATATCGAACTCGAAAATATAAACAGTAACGGGTCCAACGACCTCATCTATCCTTCAGGCTCGTCCCATTTTTATCAATGATACAATTTTGATCTGTAGCTTGTAATTGAGCTGGCTCCAATCATAAAGAAACAATTTCTTCGGCAGAACTCCTTCGCAAAATCTCCTAGTAGCGCTATAACAGCCAGTTTTGTAGTTTTCCAACAGTAGTCCACTAGTAAACATTATCCGTAGTGATTATTACATATCAAATTCAACATTAAAAGACACCGCGCATGTTTTATGTAGAACCGTTTACATTCGTGGACATAAAATATGTAAATATCATGATACTAAATGTGAAAAAGTCCATAAGTAAAGATTTTATTATTCGTGTTAACCTTATATTCTTACAAGCTGTAAAAAAAAGTGTTGTGTTTGTACATGAAATGTAATATTAATGTGAAGGCATACCGTATATCTTATGTCAGAACTCGTAACGATATTGTTTTGCAAATTTTACAAGGAAACAATATTATAACAGTCATATTAATTAATTTTAAACCAATATAATCAAATATTCTGTATTAATAATGCTTATGCAACGTTTTTGGATTTTCAAATGTATTTTTTATAGCATATTTATTAATGCACTACTTCAAAATATGTTTTATTAAATACACAGAGGATCCGGTAAACGGATAAAAAGCTTAGTACATATTCTTTTAAAAGGTCTATTCTAAGATATTTCTTTAAAAAAATATATCTAAAAATTATTTCTAATTGAAGAAGCTTTTAACAAACTGTTTTCCACAAAGTATTAATTTTCTACCGCATAAAGCTTTCTCCAATAGATATTTGATTGTTGTTTAAGAAAGCTATTGATGAAGCCTTTTTAGGCTGCCAGCTTACTGACGCTTCTTCACCTGATGTTAACTGATAAAACAGTCTTAGATCGTAGCACGCTCACTTAGTATAAGTAATTTACCTCTTAATGGCTACTAATTTTATGATTGGCACCATGTCTTTGATGGAAGCCACGAATAAAGCCCCACCGTCCTAGATAAGTTAGAAAATACAAATTCCTGTCTGCCGGGAATCCAACCAGTGGATTTTGCTGCTCATCAACAAGGTCGCCCTACCTCAATCTATTAGACTTCCAGTTTCTTATCATCCGCAACAAAATACAAGAGCAAATGATTTACTTTATGCCGATAATTAATTGGTATTTGTTTAAACTATTAATACAGAATAAAAAAAAATTGTGTGATTACATGACGGGAAGTCATTATCCATTTCAAATAAAGTCACTGGCAGTAAAGAGGTTTGTAACATTTTTTGGAAACGCTTTTGTAAAGGATCCGGCATTAAAGCGTTGCAAATATCGTTTACGATAACCGTTAAAGTGATTGTCTTTATTTTTTACTACCAAAACCCAGTTTCTCAGTGTGTTACTAATTTACACGCTTCCAATGTCCCGTTCCTGTGATAAATTCAGGATAAAGAGAAGCCTAATGACATTTAAAAAGTAAGTAGCAGCCCATTGCCGTTCCACTGCTAGGCACAGGCATCCTCACTCGTGAGAGAGGGTTTTTAGAGCATAGCTCCACTGCTGATTGATAGGCATAGTACATAGGTGCACTCTCTATTCCTTCACTCTCATAGTCCGATGTGACGGGAATAGGACACGATCGGAGAGAGATCAGGCGCCGGACCGACGCCTTAAGTTGCTCTCCGAGGCAAGAGGATGGATCACACCACCAACTTCCGAACTTCGGACAAATATTGAAAAAATTCTAATAGAAACCTCAATATCGATTTTTAATCGGCCCGACCCGGGACTCTGACGCAATCCACTAGACTAATGACATTCGTCGTCGTCGTTGTCGTCTCAACCGATGGACGTCCATTGCTGGACAAAGGTCTCTTTTAATGAATTCCAATGGGCTCGATCTTGCGCCGCTTGTACCCAGCGGCTGCCAGCGACCCGCCTGATATCATCGGTCCACCTGGTGGGGGGTCTGCCGACGCTGCGTTTTCCGTTGCGAGGCCGCCACTCTAGCACCTTCGGGCCCCAACGTCCATCGGTTCTGCGAACTATGTTCCCTGCCCATTGCCACTTCAGCGTTGCAATTCGGTAGGCTACACCGGTGACTCTAGTTCTTCCACGGTACGGTTTTTTTACTGCTAGATAATGACATTATCAACAATATTGTGAAAATCTTAAAAGAAAACTCTACAGCGATGATGGCAGTCTTTTTTTTATTGTTGGCAGGAGCGCTTGACTGCAAAACACACCCGATGATACGTGATGATACTGTCTTATATGGAATTGCATTAATATGGGAAAAGGCAATTTTAACTCTTATAGTTTCTACACTGCATCGTACCGGAACACAAATCTTTTTGCGTGGTGGCACGTCTTAAAAGGTAGGGTGGTTACTAGCCACAGTCGAAGCCTACTAGCCCAGAATCAGTCTGAAATTATCGATCGACCCCGGGACCTCAGCTTGCAAAGGGAATCCTCGCACCAGTGCTCCAGCGAGTTTCACAAATTACCTATATACACTAATCATGACACAACAATAAGATCCAACTCGTAGACAATAAAAACCTATGTAACTATATAATACAACAGACTGGTTGTAGTAAAATAGTTAAGACAAAGTAGGAAGCAATTGAAATTCTTGTGGCTCGTCTCACTGACGTTACCGACGCCCTCTCAACTTACCCACGCAGATCTAAAGTTAAGGATAATGTTCCGCACCTTTACTTATCATCAATTCCCATTTTATACATAACGAGTACCTCGTTATGGAGTTTCGAGTTATGGAGATGAAGCGGAAACAACAACACAAAATCAAGTATTTTAGGTAATTGTTGTTTTCTTGCCCTTATCCCACTAGGTGGGGTCGGCACAGCATGTTTCCTTTCGCCACTTCACTCTATCCGCTGTCATTTCTACATTCACACCCTTAATACACATATCCTCTTTCACACAATTCATCCACACTTTTTTTGGTCGCCCTCTCCCGGCCCTGCCGCTTACCATCATATTTAGAACCCTCTTACATACATGGCTATCCTCCCTTCTCATTACATGTCCATACCAGGCTAACCTTCCACTCCTTAACTTCTCGGTCACTGGTGCTACTTTCACACTTCCTCTAATATACTCATTCTTAATCTTATCCAATTTTGTCACTCCACACATCCATCTCAACATTCGCATCTCCGCTGCATGCAATTTCCTTTCATTCTCCCCTTTGGTGGCCCAGCACTCTGATCCATACAGGATGACAGGTCTTACGATCGTCTTATAAATCTTCCCCTTTAGTTTAAGGGGCATTCTGGCATCGCAAATTGTTCCCGAGACCTGCCTCCACTTCATCCAACCTGCATTTATCCTGCTAGTAACATATCGGTCAATGCCGCCGTCGTTTTGGAAGATAGAGAAGTATTTTAGGTAATATGAACTAAAAATTTAATTAGCTACATTCAGATTTCCCCAAGTTATGTCAATACAGCACGACAGGTGTTACATCCGTCTGATTTTTTTTTTCTCAATCTAAAGGGGAAATTTTAAGGAAAATAAGACATGTCGTCTTGTATGGATCAGAGTGTTGGGCCACGAAAGGAAATAATGAAAGGAAATTGCATGCAGCGGATATGCGAATGTTGAGATGGAGGTGACAAGATTAGGAATGAATATATTAGAGGAAGTATGAAAGTAGCACCAGTGACCGAGAAGTTAAGGAGTGGAAGGCTATCGTGGTATGGACACGTTATGAGTAGGGAGAAAGAGGATATGTGTGTAAGGGGTGTGAATGTAGAAATGTCAGCTGATAGAGTGAAGTGGCGAAAGGAAACATTCGGTGCCGATCTCACCTAGTGGGATAAGGGCAAGGAAATGATGACGTCATCAAACTTTTGACACCTCCCCCATCCCTTTCTCTTAAACGTGATGACTCAATTTATAGATTTCCCCCCCCCCCCCCCCTCATATATACTATCGTAAAAGTATTCCGTTTTATAAATAACATTATTCACAATTATAAAACAAGAGTAGTGTGGATCTAAAGTTATGCGTTTCTATAAAGAAGCTCCACAAGACGTTTTAAAGACGTCACTCAAATAAATGTCAATCCTCTATTCAAAGATTTCATTTGAAGGATTACACCATAAAAAGCGAAGGAGATAATGATTTGCTCTAACTTTAAAATGACACATTGCAATGATGATGTAAAATAGGACTCTCGACTGAGTATGTCTGGGTTCTTCTGTCAACATTACAAAGCCTATAAAGAAGATATTAATTTCAACAAAAAAATGATCTTGTGATATTATTTCTAGTCCAGTATACTAGTGTAATCAATTTACATAAGTCCAGTATATAAGAGCACTTTAACACGTATAATGTATTATAATTATAAGGTTAAAACACATAAATATATAAACATCAATCCAATTTATTATTTCATATTAAATTTATTGCCAAATTAATGAATACTGAGTTTTTTTGCTGGAATCTTCACAATATTTTCATAATCGTAGTTGATTAAATACTAAGTGACATAATGAAGATTCAGAAGAACTTGTATAAAGAATATCTTTTACTTGGCTCAGACTCCTTTAGCAGCAAAGTAGATGAATAATTTAAACAAACAGTCAAATTAATTATATAATGTGATTCAATTATAATATAAATATGGCTTATTAACATCGGAATTTGCTGTGAAAATATGCCTATTCTGTAGAGATGTTTTCAGCATTTATATTGATTGCATTTAAACAAGTATGAAATTGCGTCGAGTCAATCTAGGAATGGTAAATCCGCTTAGTTATGTTCTTCACTATGGATACAAATTATATCGCTCTTATTTAGAATATTTTATATCTATGGGTAAAAAAAGGTAAATTGAGAACACAGGCCTCCTTACACATTGACAAACTACATTGATCCCAGAATTTCTTTCGGGATATGCAAGGATATGCAATTGGAAAGACCAATAAACTATTTTAGTCTTTTTGTAAAGAGTAACTTTGTGGTGCCAGCCCAGGATTCTAACCTGCGACTCTTCTTTAGTATTACTTGAAAATCAAATGTATTGATTACTTATAGGTAGACAATCGCATTAAAAACTTGTCAAAAGTCAAAAAACATCAGAACTTGTTAAGAAATAATATTACGAGAGATTATAATATATATGTCGGAGTGCAAGAGTCTGTGGATCGCTGGTCCGTGTGTAATAGTCTGTGGAACGCTGGCGCCATCTGTGTATCGGCGTGGGGACAGAGTCAATAAGTGGCAGTCCGGCGCGTCTCTCGGCAGTTCTCGAGTGGCGGTCAGCCGGAGTGGTTGACTGTTGAAACTGTAGCGTTCCTAGCTATTATTGTTAATGAGTTTGTGTAAATTGTTATCGGGGACATTAAATGATTGAACATTATAATCAGAGGTAATTAACAAAATTTTTGATTGCACCAACATTACCC
Organism: Elymnias hypermnestra; assembly: GCA_015832385.1. NCBI lineage: Eukaryota > Metazoa > Arthropoda > Insecta > Lepidoptera > Nymphalidae > Elymnias > Elymnias hypermnestra. The sequence goes on from JACTOM010000067.1 coordinate 1,063,224, forward strand.
TCGCCCACAAACTAAGAAATTAAATAATGGATCCCATTAATGACGATCTCGGCGGAGAACCCTACGCCCCTGTGCTTTATGCCACTCCGTTCTCTCTTATTCTCCGACATACATAATAAAGTAACAGTGATTTACTAGTGTTTTTAAATTTTACGCTGTTCATGAAATCCCCTGATAGCTAATAGCAAGACCGAATGTGTTGGAAGTTTAGTGCATCTTGACGGTTTCGATGGCAATGATGCGCATACTCACTAGGCAGGGGTCCTGGATTCGAATTATCCCGGGAGACTGTTAGAGGCATACGTACAGGATAGAGGGGGTTTCTTAGGAGAGCGGTGGATCTTTGTTCCGACATCGGGTTTGCCGTGGGGTGCCTTATAGGTCAGTACTCGGGCCGATGTTATTGAATATCGCCTACGACTGACTTCTACGGTGTCTACTCCTCCCCAAAAGTGAGAGTGGTTTGTTATACAGATGACACACTCATCAATGCCCAAGGGAGAAATTTTAAGGAGGCTGACTGACTAGCCGAGGTCGGAGCTAACTTGGTGGTAGACAGAATTCGCTGGCTAGGTCTTGTATTTTCGGTCTAGATGGAAAGATTTCCGCTTGAATAGAAAGCATGTTGTTTCACGGACGTCGCAGAGGTCCTTCAAGTGGGGTGGTGTTATCTTTGTGGAGTGCGGTGGTATTATAAGTATAATATTTCATATGGAATATTTGGGCCTAATGCTAGTGGGTCGGTGGGACTTCCGGGCACATTTTGGACTGGTTCCCAAGTGCGGGTGTGGCTACGATGGAAGCAATTCGTCCCCGCCTGGAACAAAGGCTTTCTAGGGTGGCACGGGTGGTTATCCTTCAGACTAGTGCCAGTGTTGACGGGATATGATTGTTTCAATAAATAAATACATCAGATGGCATGGAGTGCAGTTACCTCCTTCTGCGATGCTATCATCGCGTTGACAGAGGGAGTGGAGAGAGCAGAGAGGCAGATGCCCCTTTTCTTAGAAGGAGGCGTCGTTACGAACGCCTTTTAGCTCCACTATGAACACATTGTCTGAGAGAATGTGCAAGTGGACCTTTGACAACGCTATCACAGGTTGATGAAGGTGCCGCTGGGATTTAGTGGATATTCTGGCACTGTCAGTAAGTTCCACACTCTGTGCGTAAGAGTATTTCCCAGAGTAAAAAAGAAGAAAAGGGATCCTTGATTCGATTCCCCATAGAACAGATTTAGGAAATTACATTTTCTTATTTTACTGGACTGGTGAACTCTACTAGCAAAGACGTGACGCTAAGCAAAAAAATAATGTCTTGTGTGCAATTCACCCTTGGTAGAAGTGATACCATGAAATTTTTGACTTTAAGGTTATTGTTGGTTTTATATATAATATAATGGTTCCTATTTCATTTACACCCACTTCAATCGTATGAATTTACGTGTCTGCTTTTTTTTATTGTCGCTAAAGAAGCTTTCACTTCAAAAATTTCGTTTCTGTATGATGCTGTGTAGAAACCATAAGAGGTTATTTACGTCTTGCCTTCTGTGACTGACTTCTGTACCATTTATCGTTACATTTAGGCTATATCCTTACTTTATCCAATCGAGAACTTGTTAGCAATTTAAAAGAGTTTCTTTCCACACCTATTTAGCTGAGGTGAGGCACAGCTGCTATGGAGGCGCGTAAATAAATCATGCAGTGACACGCCATATATCTTTCACCAATATTGTTTATAACACCTTATTTTATACAGCGGTGTCAGCTTCGCTAGTACCTCGCTCTACCTTATAGGAAATGTCTTTCGATTTAGTTAAGCTCATTACTCTTATTTACTGCTGGCAATATTATATTTTTGACCAGTGAGAGTTTTATTTACAGTTTTAATAATAATCTATAAAAATATAACAAATTTTTAAGCCACATTGTTTGTTATCGTAGTCCTTCAAAACGTTTTAAGCTATTTATTTTTATGTACTTTCATTTTTTTAATCGCAATACAAAATTACGCCAGTCAGTTAGTATACAAGGTTTTTGGAGACAAGAGAGAGCAAAAAATCGTTTGTAATTTTAAAAACCAGCAATGAAACACAAAATCAAAATCACCTAGTGCTAGAACGCACGGACGTTGGCCCGTGCTATGGAGCGCCTATTGATTTTGTGTTTCATTGCTGGTTTTTTTTTGTAAGTAAAGTAATGTACTTTTTATGAAACTGTCGTTTCATTTAGCTGTACTAATATGATGAACTGTAAGTAATGCTAATAAAACGTATAAAAAATATGATTTCTTTAATCAGGATCGCCTTGTTTTCCGTCCCATAATCAAAAGTCAATTACGGGTGATTTTTTTGTGTGGATTAAAGAATAGTTTAAATTGACAATCTACATTTTATATGGTATCGGCACTTTGTATAGAAGCTATTATGTGATATAAAATTAATCAGACTCATTCATTACTATAATTTATGCAATAATAGAATAGAGTACCTAAAATTCAAGATCTTGGTATTTATTTGGATGAAAAGTTGATCTCGAAAACATATATAAACTACATTAGTTCTAAAGGGTATCTTATGCTTGGTTTTATTTACAGCCAAAAATTTTAAACAATTTATAACACTTCTTTTGTTTAAATACTACTTCTGTATAACACTTAGAAGACAAAAAAGCGTGGGAGTGAATAAAATGTTCTGTATGTATATAGATATAGAATAAATTAAAAATATATATTGTAATGATAGTGACAAAAAAAACGTGCACTCGAATGAGTTTGTTATGGGCTCTTCTCAGACCGGGGCGCGAAAGAACCCTCGTAATGTTACATTGTAAGTTGTTCTTTATTGTTATCATCAGCCATTCTTTTAAATAATATATAGATAAAACGATATTTGACGAATCAAAAGTGCTGTAATAGGTCTATTTGAATAAAGATATTTTGACTTTGACTTAGACTAACCTTTTGTTAGTTTTAGAATATTCACTTCGGTTTGGTATCAGTTTGGTATCAGTATTTGTGCTATTAAAAGCAAATAAAACGCATACAAATAAAATGTTTAAAACATTTAAAATATATGATAAGCCCATTGCCTATTCTTTCACTAGAAAATCGTCGAACGAAAAAAAAGTCCCTTTAACTCCTAAATAAAACCTCTTTCGTATATCTTCGACGTGTACGCGTTTTAAAAAATATTTAACGTTCCTTTTTGTTATACAAATTATCCCAAAAACTAATTTTTCATACTTTCATGTGAAATGTGCAATTATCTAAGTTATCTGTTGAGTAAAACATCTTATCTGTTAAGTAAAAAGTAAAAAATATTGAGATTATGACGATGATTATGTTTTTTACTCTATATATAAATTATTAGTTTCTCAAATAAAAAACAACTCGTCAAATTATTAGCGACAAATTATTATAAGTTTAGCGAACTTTCTAAGCTAATTCGACGTTAAAAATATTTATTATGCGTAAAACATTAACGTGAAATGATAAAATATTAGCTCCTACACCCATAAAGCAATAAATAAAGCCGAAGCAAGGTAGATATATTTATTTAACCCGTTTTCTTACATCAATAACTTTAGTGTCTGGTTGTATGTCAATATGGTTATATTTATATCTAGATATTTATGCAATTGAAATGAGGAAATCGTCAGTTGACGGGATCAGAGGTTTCTATAAATGCTTATCTTTGACAAATTGCTAGGTCGTAGCCGGAGTCAGATTGTGTGTCACTCGTGTTTAACTTTTCAATTTCTCGACATGAGACATTGACAACTGCAAGTGGAAAGTTGCCTTATAGAATTAGTTTTTCACATTGGATTAACTTTTCACAACAATTTTTCTTCGCAAATATTCGGGGGTTATCATCGACAGCTTAACTTTCAGGCTTCGGGATCCGCACTCTCTTTGTTTATACAATAACTCGGTCATTTTCAACTTTACGAAAAAAATGATTATAACCAAAGTTGTTCGGAATTAAATTTCCTACAGTTTTGGTTTTCACCAATTTTTCCTATAATCTATATTTTTCGAATTTAACCCCAAAAAAGGCGATATTAAAAAAAAAATAAAAGAGCGTGTGTACAAAGTATATATGTCAAGTCTTTAAGTCTCATTAAATTTATACAAATCTAAAACTTTTGACTCCAAAACTCAGAGGGAAAAAGGAAGTTACGTTAGGAATTTAATGAATTTAATTGTCATTAAAAGTGTCTAAAATTAATTTATTGAAATCTCAAATGAAGAATGGTAAATTAAAATGCCACATGTTATTTGTAAATATATTAAACTACCTAACCTTCCAACGAATTAGCATTTTAAAAAACGCTGCACATCTTCGTGACGCTAGTCACGCGTTTCATCCGTAAAAATTTAACTGTCATGCGCATAAAGAAGTTTCATTTCAAAAAATATAAAGCCTACGTATGGTAATACATAGATATTAAATACTAAAATATAATATTTTAATATAACAGAATTTATGCAAGTAAGATTATATTGACGATTTTAGATTTCGAGTGCGAGCCCTGAAAAGGGCTCGCTCTCCGGGGAAACGCCGCTCCAAGGGCGTCTCCTGCGAGATCGAGCCTCGGCTTGGAGCGACGTTATCGCAGAATTATCTTAGAAAATGGAGAATCAGTGGCGCCCCCGGGAACGTAGGTGACGTCAGAAATCGGGGTAGTACCACGACTATTAAATAATTAAACATATTTTAAAATAAAACTCCGCTGACATACATTAGAATTAGTTTGTTGAAAAAAAAATTATTGACGATTCAAGAGTGCTGTAATAGGCCTACTTGAATAAAGATGTTGTGACTTTGACTTTGATTATAAAGCTCTATTCCCCAGGCCAAGTATTGTGAAAAGCTACTGTCGCCTGATAAAATTATATCAGCAATTGTGCGAAAGGGAAATTGCTTTAAGCTTTAATCAGGGAACGTAGATATCGATTTTGTGGCAATGGAAAGTCTACTAAATCAAACTATAGATCTATTTTCGTGAACATAAAAGTTTTATTTCACTTAGATTTTAATTACTTCCTTTCAGATTATTAGAAACACACATTCATAATCTAATCAATAAACAGATTTTACTTCACAACGAATAAGGTAAGGTAAATAGCAGCCCATTAACATCCCACTGCTCGGCACAGGCCTCCTCACTCATATGAGAGAGGGTTTTAGAGCATAGACCCATCACGCTGCTCCACTGCGGATTGGGAGGCATAGTGCACAAGTGTACGAGAGAGATCAGGCGCAGGACCGATGGGTTATCGTGCTCTCTGAGGCACGGGGGTGGAGCACACCGCTAAATTTTTACCCAACTTCGATATATCTGAATGTGCCCGACCCGGGACTTGAAATCAGGACCTATAGTCGAACATGCTAACCACTAGACCAATGAGTCAGTTTCAACGAATACATATTATCTAAATAATACATTTTTAAATTTGTAACATCCTTTACGTGGAATGTCCGACAATAGTCAATTTCAAATTACTCTACTGGTATAGAAAAATTCTTAATTTCAAGGTGGTATTGAAAGATTTTTTTAAATCGGTCCAGTAATTTTTAGGTTAAATAAAAGCAGTACGGGAATATCTGTGGGTATCATTGGTATCGTTGGAATATGAGCTAACTCACCAGTGGCAGGCCTTTTTTTAAATTCGTTATATCTTTTGAATGGAATGTCTGATTTTAATAAATTAAAAAGTATTTTACAAATATTGAAACGGTTTTTAATAGGATAAGGATTAATTCAGATGTATGAATCATAAGGTTTGATTATTGTCGGCGATAACTTTTAAAATGTAAAAAAGTAGTTATACTGACATAACTACATACTTATAGATATTGATACGTACTATAATATTGTAAAACATTTTGTTATTCTCTCATCAATAGTTTCCGCGGCGCACGCGATGACAGATTTAATTTCACACCTTGTATTACATTAATGCATTTTTATTAGGGATCCCTATTTTTTTCCGAAAATAATAAAGCCTATGTCACTCAGTGAAATCGAAGCTTTCTAATAGTGAAAAATTTTTTGAAATCGGTTCATTAGTTTTGTGTGAAAACGTTACATATATACAAAAACACAAGTGTTTGCTATTAGTTTAGATGATAAATGTTTGTTGGGAGAGATAAGGTCGCCTTTGCACATATTTTTTTCAATATATAATAGTTGTAGAATAAATTATTGTACATTTACAATAAAGTATAAATAACTATAATTTTTATTCAAATAAGGAATCATGCTGGGCAAGCAGTAAAGCTCGTGGATTTCCATTCAGAGAATTTTGAATATGGGTAGATATCAACTTGGCGGGTCACTGCACTAAACATGCACTGTCTTATAAATGACTAGGCCTTTTTTCCCCCTGGGTAATGCATTTGCACACCCCTGCCACGAGGCGGGGAGTATGGGACTTGCCGGCAAGGTCAGAATGCCCACTAAAACCCAGCAACACCCTCCTCACGCTGAATTTGTAGTGTCAGAGGCTCCCTTGCGCATTCACCCTGACACTTCCGGATGGAGATGTTCAAGGAGGAGACAAGAGGCGTTTGTAAAGACCTCCTGCCGCCCAGCCTCTTCCTCCGAAGAGGAGCAGCATCTGCTGCAGTTTCCCGTACTCGCTCCATTGCTTCATCGCTTCCTTCAAAGAAATGACGGATTCGCAGAAAGAGGCAATTGCATTCCATCCTATCACACTGTCAAGCATGGCACCCGCTATACTCGGCAGTGAGAGATCCGCTCCGACGAGGGACACTAGATGATGAGGTCCCCAAGCCGGACATTCTGCCACAGTGTGGGCCGCCGTATCGACAGGCACACAACACTTATGGCAGATAGGAGACTCTTCACGTCGTGGTATCTGATGCAAGTACTTTCCAAAACATCCGTGTCCGGTCAGTACTTGCACCAACCTAAAGGTAAGGTAAATGACTAGGCCTGGCATTAATAGACTGTTAAATACATACTTATACTTTTATTATATATATAAGGATAAAGGATTAGTTAGGATAAAGGTGATAGTTTAGTTTATCTACACTAATATTATAAAGAGGAAAGATTTGTATTTTGTATGTAACGAATAAACTCAAAAAGTTCTGGACCGATTTTAATAATTCTTTTTTCATTAGAAAGCTAAGTTATCACTGAGTAACACAGGCTTTATTTAGTACTAGACTACTGTATAAATCTTTAGAAATTCCTATTAAAACCAACCGAAGGTGTAAAAAATTTAGCCGAAAAATGTTTTTCATCGCATACGCTGTGAAGAGTATTAATGATAGGACAAAAAAATGTTCGACAATATTATAGAATATATCAATATCTACAAAAAACTTCACGAGACCATATGACTAACTATTATAACTACGTCACTATAACTACTTTTTTATATTTAACAAATTGATAGAAATAACGATCAAAATCAGACCGTGTTATCCATACAATTTATAATTTTTTATCCAAATAAATATTTTAATATTTAAGACTGTCTCAATACCTGATGATGACTTTTTGAATTATTGAAATCGGATATTCCATTCAAAAGATATCATGAAATTACAATAAAAATACATGCCGGCAGCGGCCGCCACGCAGAACACGAGTAACTAACTCGACGAGAGAGGGATAGTGCGGGATTAGGGGGTGCACCATTATGAAGGCTACCTTACACAGTGGACGCAAGCGACATTGAATATTTCGACTTTTTTTAACACATTTTTATGCTTCACTTAAAAAGTTCTTTTCAGCTACTTACTTTTAGTATTAGGAATCACACCTTTACATAATATTTGTCACAGTTCTAGTCAGAACTAACTCTTTGAACTTGAATAATTTCTTTTTTATTATTAATATTATTAGTTTATTCTCAATTTCTCTGATTTAAAATAAATATCCTTCATAACGATATGCCTAGAAGAAGAAGGTGGTAGCTATCTAAGAATAGTTCCAGAGGGAGATTAGTAAAAGTTCGTCGTATTGGAGAGTCTTCTTCACGTAGTGTACGGGGAGGCTTTAAGATAAGCATACAATTTTTTTCTAATTCAGTGATTCATGGTCGTTTTAATTATCATGCTTATAACTTAAATATCTGTACCTATTTACGTCTACCCGTGCGAAGCTGGGACGGGCCGCTAGTGTTAGATATAAGAGTTTTAAAATTAAATTAATTCAATTAAAAAGTTTTCGTCTTTACAAATCCCCACATGCAATATTAGTTGTGGCTGCTCTTTACACAATTATATCAAACTATATAATGGGTGTAACCAAATTAAAATTCCCGTTTACAACATGTGTATTTATTTCAAATGAATAATTAACATAACAATCTAAATTACGATAACATACAAGCTCTAGTAGTATTCCTGCGTCGTATTACATTATGACGTCAAACTCATTATTCCAACACTTAATTACGAGTGGTTACATAAGCGTGATATAAATTGTATATTAACATATTAATTAGGACATAACTATGAATATGAGGGTATTTGTATAACTTAATTATCATTACTTTATTAGGGCAAGAAAAACACTTTGTTATATTATAATCATAGTAACAACCGTTAAGTTCTAAATAACCAATGTAATGATATGTCTAATATATTATGTAGATTGATTACAATTGTAATACAAGACATTATTTGGCAGGATAAACATAGACATTTGTAATATAATTCCATTTTAAACTTACTTTGATATAAATTCAGGCAAAATTAATAAAAAGCTCTTATATTTTAAACGTTTTAAACAGTTGAATAATATATGAAACAGAAATGCTTACATTTGAATCCATTTATAAATTCAATCAATTTATACTTTAAACGTCTTTGTTGTAAAGTTTTTTGTTAAAAGAGTAACTGCTGAGTTTCTTATCGGTATGTTTTCAATCAATACCACTTTCCAAACCATTAACAACGGATATTTGACGATTCTAAAGATATATTAAGTGTATTTGAATATACATTATTTTAATTTTGATACATTTACATTTTAATAACCAAATTTACTGCTTGTACACCCATAGGACCTGGATACGTTCCACGAAACGTGGCCGCAAAGCGAAAAGCGGTATAAGGAATCATTCTAATACAAATTCAATGGGATATATTCTAAATTTGTTAAATATTTAACGTTGTTTATCATTCAAAACGCTTTTCATTTCATTTAAAACAAAAGTACATATTTTTCTACGTAAAATACATCGTTTTATCGACATCGAAAAAAGCTTTTATATCGTTAAAGCGAAACATTTTACGTGCCTTAATTAAAGAGGGCCGTTATAGCGAGGTATAGTTGGTAGATATAAAGTATAAGACTTAGATTAATTAGAAAATACATAACTTTACTCTATCCTCTATAAAGACCTCACGATGCTCTCACAACTTTTGTTTTTGATAATTTCCAATAAAAACAACTTTTTCACTAACTTTTCAAGCTTTTAATTATACCTAATAATTATTTTTAAACATAATGTATCTAAACCCTAGATTGTTTATAAACACATCATTATATTGATTACTAAGAACTCGTACAATTATAGTCATTATAATACTGGTTACATAAATAATTACAATTGTTTTAATACTATTTTTAAAGGATTAAACTTGCATATTTCGAAAATAACAATATAGTTTTGATACAGATAAAAAATATAAGTAGTCTGTGGGAAAAAGAAAGGTGGATTACTCTGTGGTCGGGTATTTTGTCAGATGGGATTAAAACTAATATTGATTGTAAGTGGTTTTAATTGTATTAATTCGAGAATATATAAGTTTTATTGTTGTGAAAGGAAATATACAGTGGTTCATTTATTTTTCTCATCAATAGGGATAGTTTACGTTTGGATTGTCACGATAATTTTGGAAACAGAAAAACGTTATTTGATTTGACGTAATTTTAAATGGCTTTTCATCCTAAATCTAAGGCTTTTTTCAACGATAAAATACTGGAAAAGAGTTATAAGGCTTGTTTTGAACTCTTTCATAGTTGACACCAATACCTTATTATATTAAAGTAATCATTAGCTTTCATTTTATTCAGTAAAGATTTTACAAAAAAAAAAAACAAAATAATTTAAATGGAAATGATAACATAGTAGACAATTAGCACGAGATAATATAACTTTGCATATCACTTAAGTGTTCGTAATATATGACGTCAGTATTCGTTAAATCCATTAAAAAGACACAATTGCTACAAAAACTATATTACAAAAAAATTACCTCTAAGAAATTAATGATATGTTACTATTCTGTTATTCTTGATTGTTAACACTATACCTAAATGTCGAGAGATATAATATAATTTTAAAAAGGAATGTTGCAAAATAATACTATATTTGGTACTTAATGAAATAACAAATTTGACAAATGCCTAAAAACTACTAGTAATATGAAAAACAAATGTAATATCTACAGAAATTTACATTATAAGTTAAAAGAGTTACGAATATTTTTAACATATAAACTCTTTAATATTGCAAAGTCTTTTGATGTTTTTTTATCACATTTTTTTATTGCTGTCAGGTTAGCACTTGGCTGTGATCACACCTGATGGTAAGTGACTTATGGTTAAGAGGCAATCTAATCCTCTTAACCATAAGCTACATAACATCGTACCGGAACACAAATCTTTTGCTTAGCGGTAGGATTTTGCTGGTAGGGTGGTAAGCCTCCTTAAAAAGCCTCCCACTAGTCCAGACTATGCTATAAAATGCTATTTTCTAAATTCGCCCTACCAGGGATCGAACCCGAAGCTTCTGCTAGCAAAACGAATACTCGTAACATTGCAACAACGAAGCATTAAGATTAGTAATTGATTATAAGCCTACCAATCAGTAATAGAGCAGCGTGGTGGGTCTATTCTCTAAATAAACCTCTCTCCTAGGTTAAGGAAACCTGTACCTAGAAGTGGGTTGTTAATGGGCTGCTATTTTACTTATTCTAATTGATTATAATCTCACTTAATGGTCAATGACGTTACATTCTTCATTCTTTTGGTTTACCTTCAAATTATTTTCTTTGATAGGATAGTACATAGGATAAAACTTCCCTCAAAAAAGCTTTACAAAATCCAATATTCTAAATTTACCCTCCCATAACCTAAACCCAGGACTTCTACTAACAAAACTAATCCTCGCAACAATTACTCCAGAAAATTAGCAAAATATGATGATTATATTACATGATAGTTAAAATATAAGTACCATCGAGCATCCAGCTGTTTCAAAGATTAGCGGAAACAAACATACAGCTAAACAGGTACAATCTTTATAGATTGATTCGGTAATAGAACTACCATGTACTGCTGCCTCATTGGTCTAACTGCCTCATTGGTCTAGTGGTTGGCATATTCGACTTCAGACATGAGGTTTTCACAACATTTGCCCGAAGTTGGGAAGTTGATGATGTGCTCTAACCCCGTGCTTCGGAGAGCACGTTAAGCCTTCGGTCCCGCGCCTCTCCCTCCCCTGATCCCCGTCACATCAAACTATGACTGAATTACTGAGTGAAGGAATAGAGAGTGCACTTGTGTACTATGCCTGCCAATCCGCAGTGGAGCAGCACGGTGGATCTATGCTTTAAAAACCCTCGCTCCTCGAGTGAGGAAACCAGCTCCCGGCAGTAGGACGTTAATGGGCTGCTACTTACTTAATTTTACTACCATGTATACTTTCATTTGCATTTAATGAAAAGCTACTAATTTGAGATTTGAGCTATCTGCCAGCGAAAAGACCATCAAAATCAGTCCAACTATTCCAGAGATTAGCGGAAATAAACATACAGACAGACGAAACCTTTAAAAATTGATTCTTTAATATCACTACCATATATATTTTCATATAAAATGAGAAGCTATTCATTTGAAATGCACTCCAATTTTATTTGTATAGATTTTTTTACATAATTTTCATTCACGATAAAATAAACTATACTAAACTCTCCAAAATATAAGTTAATATAGTTTTAAAAGAAAAATATTTTAATAATATAAGCAAATCTGCAAGATATTGTTTCTTTAAATTGTAATATCGTTTATGCTGTTCATCATAAATATGACGTCAAATTTTACGACAATAATGATGAATGTTTAACAAGTTTATAGTGCAAATGTAGCTTTTTTGTATTCACACTTGTTAACAAAAAAAAATACTATAATTGTTCATTATTTATAATTAACGAGAAGGTTTTGCGACAATCGCTTATTTTATTAACTACCAATTAAAATCTGGAATGCAGTATGATAACGTGTACTTTTTGTTAATGTTACGTATTTTTGTTTAATATTCTACAAACCGTGACTTTTTTTTTATTTTCTTGTAATAGCGGCTATTATTTATAATATTAAATGTCTTTTCTAGTTTTTCCCATGTTTATTACATAAACATAATCACATATATTCCTGAAATTGTGATTGTAGCAAAAGTTGTTTTAGTCTTGTATTTAATTCTTGTTAACATATCTTTTCCATATTTTTGTAAAATGTCATTTTGATTTAGTTTTATTTAAAAGAAATTCTTACTTAAGGCTTATAATAAGTCGTCCAAGAGTGTCGGACTCCTTCGATTAAAATTTAGCCAAAGTTTATAAATATTTCAAAACAAAAAGGAATAGAAAATTATACATAGTGAATTTATCTTAACCTTGTAAAGAAGAAATGCTATTTTTCTACCTTCTTGCTAAGTTTACACATAGCATCCATGTTTCGAAGGTTCACAAGCGAAATAAATTAAGAAATCTTTTAAAAATCAACCTTCTATATTTTTACACAAACATCATCTTCAATAAAAGAATTAATATATTCCATTACCATTACCTTATTTTATTTTGGTCTTAAATCACAAGTACTTTAACAGCCTTATGGAAAAAATTAACAACCTTATTTCAAAGTTAAAACATTCAGATATTAAGATAATAATTTCTATCTACCCTTTCAAAATTCAGTATATAAATTAGTATTTTTAAAAATATCTAATTATAATATACCATTACAAAGTAAAATATAATAAAAATATTGCGATTTATATCTTAAAAATTCATATATCATAAGGAAGACTGATTTATTTATATTTTAATCCTAATCAATATCTTAATATCAAAGTTGAATATCCTTAAATATCTACAGGCAAACATAAGACATTAGATAAAACATCATCGAAGGATAATCCTAATCTATCCTATCTTTTCTTTCATCGTAAATATACTTATTCGACTATCCAGCATTATACAATATTTCATTATATAAAATTCTGCAGTAAAAAGTAACATTTTGTATAAATAATTAATACTTTATAAAGTTAACGTTACAGAATTTATATTAGTGGCTCATTAAAGCAGACAATGAAAGTCTTTCGTAGATTATAAGTCGATCTAAAGCTGCACGGGTTTTCTTTTAAAATAGAAATTAAATACATCAAGATACCTAGTAGCTGATTTATATGCCAAATAATAGTCTCCAGGATTATTTTCCTCATCTTTTATATCAAATAATGACATAAATTTAAAATACTGGTGTCGATTCTGTTGTAATAAACATATTTCTAAAATAGATATAGAATTTCCACTCAATTTTTAATGAAGATATTATTTCGCTTGATGGTATAAAAAAGGTGATTGACTCATAATTATATATCATATATAAAAAAAAAGTAAAAAGTGCGTGCGTACAAAATACACAATATGTCAGAAGTGAAACTCCTTTTGCAGACAAATTTTTAAATCTTGTTTTTATTTATACAAATGTAACACTTTAGATATCCGAGACTTAGAGGGGGGGGGGGGGGAAAGGAAGCTATACTAGAAATTTAATGACTTTATTTGTCAGTAAAATATTTTGTTTATGAATTTCAAATTTAGAAAAGAGAATTTATGAAATATTTTTATTTTATATTTTATAAAAAATAGTATATTAAAGTATTAAATGACGAGCAAGTTAATATACCACAAGTTATCTGTAAAAATTAAAAGTACCTAAACCTCGGTATAATTTTACCCCCATGCGTCTAAAGAAGTTTCACTTCAAAATGCGTATTCATGTAAAAGTATGTCAATTTCTTTTTTTTTCTATGATGAACGAATTTTTCTTTTGAAGAATCCCAATAGAAAAGACACCTTGATGTGTAGACAAGATGACATTCTAAGTACGCCAGTAGAACGCTTAAAAATGTATGGGAATGACGTATCATATCGATATGTCACGTGATCACATGAACAAATCGTTAGTGTAGTTAAAATATCATCTTGTTTAGAGGGGATTGGTGTTTTAACATGTTATATTGGTAAAAGTCAATAAAAAACGTACTTTTTTTCTATTGTAATGAAGTTATATGAAAAAAACCAATGGAAGCCCTGAACTTAAATACAATACAACGAAATAAACATATTTAGTAGTAACATTTAGTTGCTACAAGTACCTTGCGTATAAAGATCATAGAAAACAGTTCGACATTGCTTTGAAAAATTACACATTTATATGGAAAATTTTCTTGTAATATTTTTTTAGTAAATCGATAATTTTATGAAGTTATCATCATTGCCATTTAAATATAAAATATTATTTTATATAAAGATTAGAAGTAACAATTGATTATTTTAATAAAAATGAAACCGTTCATTCACATTGCGATAAAACTTTGGCAAATAATCACTTATTAGCTTAGTATAATTAACTTAATAGTTGGTGTGGCAGCTGTTTATATATCATTGCACAACATATCGCATGTTAATTAACTACATATAATAAGTTAACGAATTAATAGCTAGATTAGACTTTATTTTAGAATAAATTGAAATATGATAGACTTGGAAACTGTTAAAGTAGTCACGAAACAATTTCCTGTGGATGTTTCTAATACGAGCCAAAACATACATTCGGTACTTTTTTCTTTATTGCCGATAGGTAAACGTTTGACTGTAATCTCACCTGAATACTAGTGACGATACTGTCTGAGATAAAATCGTCCTAACCGGTTAAGAGGTAATTTCTTATCGATTAGCTTAGATAGTTTGGGCATATACAGAGATTGAATGAAAAGAGACTGACAAAAAGGATTTATGAGTCAAGAGTGAATGCGAAGTTTGGGAGGGGAAGACCAAGGCGAACGTTCCAGGACCAAATCCAGGACATTTTAAATAAGGGCAAGGTCAAGAGCACTCGAAACCGACGAACTTGTATGAAAGGTTTAATGAAAATGAATGAGGCGAGGATCGTGGCAAGTGGAAGGAAGGACTGTCACTGCCTACTCCTATGGGAATGAGGCGTGATGCTATGTATGTATCTCTTATAGTTTCTATACACCATCGTACCAATACACAAATTGCATGCATGGCGGCATGTCTCTGCTGATAGAGTGGCTCCAGATAATTTAGCCAGCCTGAAACCAAGCCCATGACTTCTGCCTTTGCGCCGATAAAAGATTTTCACAGATCAAATTATTCACAAGCAAAGTCCTCATCAAAAATCATATTATTTAATGAGCATCTAGTTAATTCAATGCTTTTACGAACAAGAAAATTTGAATCGAACAATAAATAATTGTATAATTAACAATTAATTTCAAAACTGTATTAACAACAAGTGCGGTTGTCTTTGAACTTGAATATTAGAACAAGACACTCTTAATATATATTGAAAAATGGAGTTTTGATGTCGAACTGTTGTCTCCTCTCCATACTACAGTAATTCTAGGAGGTCCGTTGTAACCTAGTTTTGCAGGTTATTTTAAACGAAGTATACGTCTTCGGTTAGCATCCCAGAAGTCCAGGTCCCCAAAAGTAGAGTCCAGGGTCCCGCCGCAGATCGCTCAGGAGTCAAAGCCCTCAATCAGCGTTTAACATCTGGAACAAGCAATTTTACTTTTTAATTCATATATTTCAAGTTATCTATCTATCAGGGTATTGAGTCCTGAGCGACCTGTACGAAAAACAGTTAAGGTTTACAAAATATCATACAGACATTTCTTGATAAATTTGTAAAGATTTATTTAAACTATTAACAATGTACGCGTATTATTTTATTCCAAAGAAAGATTGGTGACAGAAAGAGGCGAAACTAAATAAACGCTATTTTGAATTCAATATAGGATAAGTAGTTTAAAAGAAAACTACCGAGTCAAGATGACAATCAAAGTACGATAACAATAAGTCGAACGACTAGAACCATATAATTTTCATTGGTTCATTGTGATCATTGCCTCATTGGTCTAGTGGTTCGCATGTTCGACTACAGACATAAGGTCCTGGGTTCGAGTCCCGGGTCGGGCCAATTCAAAAATCAATATTGAGTTTTCTCGGATTCCCGTCACACTGGACTATGAGAGTGAAGGAATAGAGAGTGCATTTGTGTACTATGCCTGCCAATCCGCAGTGGAGCAGGGTGGTGGGTCTATGCTCTAAAAACCCTCTCTCATGCGAGTGAGAGGGACGTTAATAGGCTGCTACTTACGTTACCTTTATTGTGATCACGTGACATAGCGATATGATACGTCATTCCCATACATTTTAAAGCGTTCTATTAGCGTTAGCGTACTTAGAATGTCATCTTGTCTTACAGATCTAGATGTATTTTTTTGAAAAATTGTACAAGACATAATAAGGATTAAAGTAGCAATTTTGAATCGTCAGTAGTCGGTTCGTTGGTTTTAAATCTACCACCGGTTCGGAATGTTGATTTCGCTGAGAAGAAACCGTCAAGAAACTCATCGGTAACTCCTTTAAACATAGTTTTTGTACGTTACAATATATTTAGCTTTCGTGTGCAACTGGAATCATGGTCATACATCTTAGTCACTTAAATAATCTTCAATAATGCGATATGCTTTTTGTAATAAGACGCTTTTAACATATTTCTTAAAACTTTGTGGAGGCAAAATGCGTATGCACAACCCAACCAATAATTTCTGAACCAATGTCACTTTAATATTATACAAATGAGTCTTACAAAAAGTCTCACAATAAGTTGCTGCAATACAATCTATTATTTTCATATATATTTTATAATTTACATGAAAATGTAATGAAAAATATACAAGTCACATAAATTATTCATATAAAATATTAATTATTAATTTAAATATTCCCTTACATCGTAATATGTCATCGTATGTCTTTTTCTAATATTTCTAAGAAAATTATCATAAGTTACTTCTTGTTGCATCCGTCAGTGAAAGTCCGTATCAGTTTAACCAAAATTACCCGGAATAAACAGACAGATAAAAATTTTCATATGCATTTAGTGAAAGCTGTTAATTTGTAATAAAAACAAGCTATGCAATTTTGTTAATATGTATGGATTAACCTTTACATCGCATTGCTAATTATAGCTGTAAGCCAGATGTAGATTAATAAATTATGTAGGAAATGACTCTTTGTCCAGTCATGCTCTACACAAAGGAAACAAAATGCGTTTGACGAACTACATAGTTATGTATCGTGTTAGACTATAGATAGTTTGGCGACAAACTGTTAGCTCTGAAACGTTAGGTGTTATTGAGCCATATATAGTAGCAACACTTGAAAATACCAAAAACATTGTGCAGTATTACGAAAAGTTATGCAATACGAGGTAACTTTAACGAACGGAACAATTTTGAGAAGATAGTCTTTCGAGCTGCCTTGTGGTGTAGTCGTTTTGAAGAGAATTAGTGCTAAATTGTATAAATTCAAATAGTGAAGTAATTATCAGTACAGTGTAAGATGTGTATAGTTAAATAGTGGAGAGAATAAAAGTTGTTAGTTAATGTGAGTTGTTGTTTCTATAGCCAAAAACGCCGCTAAAATAGGCGGATATCTCTTAAAACAAAGAATAGATTACTACGAACCCTCGTATTTTCAATCGTCAATATTTCTCTATGGTGCGGAGACGTGGACCTTAAGATTATCAGACCACAATCGAATTGATGCTTTGAAATATGGTGCTGGAGGAAAATTCTGCGTATACCGTGGACAGCACATAGGATCAACGCATCAATTTTTAAGAAAACAATGTTACAACTAGGCATTCCACCATCTGCCTCAAAAAAATACTTGAGTACTTTGGGCACATTGCCCGGAAATAGAGCAAGATGTTGGGGCCCAATGCGTTGGTCCAACCAAATCCACACCACATTATAGACTTACTCGCCGACTGCGATGCCTTACAAGCTGCGGAAAGCAGAGACAAATGATGTTCCATTATACAAAGAAAATTGCTTATCAGAGGTGATTGTCACGACCCTCAGACTTCAGGAAACGAGTCAAGGAGGATGTGTTTTACAATAAGAACTGTTCCGTTCGTTAAAGTTACCTCGTATTGCATAACATTTCGTAATATTGCACAATGTTTTTGGTATTTTTAAGTGTTGCCACTATATTACTCAATAACTCCCAACATTTTTGAGCTATAAGTGTTGTCACCCAACTATCTATAGTCGAACAATTGACTTTAATCAGGACTTATCATACACTTTTGAATCGACAAACATTTTCTTATCAAAACTGTTTTGTAATGACTTTAATATTTAACCAATATAAAGTCTTTCTCTCGGTGAAATAAATCTGAAACAGAAGAGAACTGCAGCAAGTCAATCCAATATCAAATATTTTTTATTCAAGTACTTTATTATATCGCTGCTCATAGTTCATGAACATTCATTGGTTTTATGGAGGTTATTAGCTTATCCTTTACAAATTATTCTTCAAAGCTCAAATTACAGATTAAATGTAAAAAATATTCATAAGATGCAGGTAGAAGCTACATAACTCAGAATGAAAATATATGTCGGAGTGCAATAGCCTGTGGATCGCTGGCGCCATCTGTCTATCGGCGTGGGGCAGAGTCAATAATAAGTGGCAGTCCAGCGCGCGTCTCTCGGTAGTTCACTAGTGACGGTCCGCCGGAGCGGTCAACTGTTGAAACTGTCGCGTTCCTAGCTATTATTGTTAATGAGTTTGTATAAATTAATATCGGGAACATTAAATGGTTGACCATTATAATGCGAGTTAATTAATGAGTGTTTGATTGCACCAACATTACCCATCAACGCCCACAGTATGGAAATTATGGGTGCCATTAATGACGATGTCGGCGGAGAATCTTACGCCCCTATGCTTTATGCTTCTTTCCTTCTCTCTCTCTTATTCTCCGACATATACATATAAGAGATATCCAGGTATTTATTCAGGACTCATCACGATATCTCTGGCGAAGGCGAAGAGACTTGAAATTTGGAAGGAATATTCCTTTTGCCGAGTAGAAGTCGGCTAAGAACGGATTTTGTGAAATGCCACCCGCAAGGTGGGTTGCAGGGGTGTTAATTAAAAAAAAAAACAAATTTTTATGTTTATAAAAAAATCTAGCTTCACCTTTACACGCTATATCTTTTATAGTATGTAAAACTATAAAAGATATAGCGTGTTCAGAATTTTTTTGACGTAATGGAATCTATCAAATGTAAATTTTAGGAAAAATGTAAATTTTAGGAAATTTTAGGAAATTCCACCCTCAAAGGGCAGTGCGGGTATGTTTCTTATTTGTAAAACAATTTGCTTAAATTAATGAAAATGATCCCAAAAAAAATACTCCACACAGACGAAGTCGCGGGTTTAGCTAGTAATTATATATTTACAGAGAAGCACAGTATTAGTCCAGTGGTTACATACGCGGATTTTTATTAAGGCACAGATTCGAAGTTTAAGAAGGCACCAAAGTTTCTCTTTATATAAGAAACTTATGTAATTGACTATTCCTACAAATTCATCAGTATGATTTTTGGTGGAAAACTGGATGATAAATCCTGGTATATATGTAGCCTGTCACCCCTCAGGGGAGCAGCATGTTCGATCTATGCTTTAAAAACCCTCTTTCCCAATCCAGATCCTCTCAATCTCTGGTAAAAAACTTGGCTTCTAGCATTGGGAAGATCATAGACTATTATCTAACGGCTTTTACGTAAACATAGAGAGATAAAAGACTCTTATATATCCTGCTAACTCCCAGAGGACTAGCATGTTGGGTCTACTCTCTAAAAACCCTTTTTCCCATTACAGATCATCTCAGTCTTTGGTGAAAAAGTAGGTTCCTAGCATCGGGAAGATCATAGGCAGTTACTTAACCGTTTCTATGTATACAGAGAGAGATAAAAGACTCTTATATAACCTGCTAACTCCCAGAGGACTAGTATATTGGGTCTATGCTCTAAAAACCCTCTTTCTCATTCCAGATCCTCTCATCTTTAGATGAGAACGCCGGTACCCATCAGTGAGAAGATAATAGGCTGTTCCCTACCTTTTTTATGTAAATAGAGAGAGGCAAAGGTCTCTCAATATCACACAACTGGTCAATGACCTTACAAAGCGACAAACACATCCCAAAAATTATTTTCGTCATGCGTATTGATAATAGTGTATATCAGTGAGCGCCTGGTATAACTGGAAATTGGAATCAATTTTATGTAGTTAAACTCCATCCTGTTTTACAACTAACTGCAACACGCCTGTACCGAGTGATTTGACACTTGCTCAATCCCCGCTAGGGTTGACAATGATACGATATATAAAACCTGGAAATATATTCATGGTAAGCTTATTTATTTTATACGCTTAAAAGATTATGAAGTGAAACTACTTTAGTAACGCTGTGATTTGAAAATTCGATTAACAGATGATGCAGGAACACATAAGTGGTTGTTTAGTGGTTGATTATAATTCTATGATCACAGCCAAAGCTACACTTTCAACAAAATACGCAATTTAAATTTAAAATATTCAAAATATGTCGTTTTAATTTTTTTTTTTGTTGAAACAAAACATCATTTGAAAGATTTAGTGTCTATTGAACTTGTAAATATTTGATAATTAAATTATTGATATAAAACTTCTCATTAGACGATGGTTTTTTTGTTAAAACTCTTTCATCGTTTACAAAATTTTTGTTATGTGTTTAATTCAGGAAAATGTTCGTAAGAAACAAAAAAATAAACGAGGTTACGTAGAATATCAGAAATTTTAAGGAAACTTAACAACCACAGTAATTTTATAGAACAACAAGAATTTCAAATTTCTTATTAATAAATTTTGTTCATTACAATTATATTTTTAAATACATAATCTATTATTATATTATCGTTGTAGTGTTAGTTAGGTTAGTTTTTTCCTTACTTTTTATTTCAGTGAATAAAGAGTTCTAGTTGGTAAATCTTTATAAATAAATAAATTACAAATACTTTTCAGTGCTCATGTTCTGAGATATGCAAAACAGTCAAAAATCTGTAAAATACACTACTTCACGTATAAAGATGAATAAAATTCAAGAGAACCGCCATATATTGGAAGTAATTGTCCATTTAACCATGATTTAAATCCTAATAATACACTATAAACTTGGTTAACAATGTACGTTACTTTCTTTGCAAAATCCTATTCAAATAACCTTAATACGCAAATTTTAGGCAACACAAACAAACGATTATTGCACTTATCTAATTAAACAATCTTAAAATAGAATCTGTTGTGCGTATTTCACTTATAAGAACTAGCTTAACTTGTTTGCAAGAAATTATAAATGTGAGTTCACCTAATTTTAAACAGCAACCTATTTAAAAATAGGTGAACTTACAATTAAGAAGAAAATCTTGTGCAAGTATTTCTACCCATAATCCTATTCATAAATTTAAAAATACGTTTAAGGTACCAAAATCGTCCTTTTTTCGAGGACCAGATAAAAACAGATCTTCGTTATCAGCCATATATAGGCTTGAAAGATGACCTTCATGAGATTCATACAATATTTTGTTAAAAATACGAAACATATTTTCACCTAATCACACACATACCGTTACACACTACTACATGCACACACACGGGTACACACACGAACACACACACCCAGACATACACACGCAAACATATCGATTTTGTATTATTCTTAACTTTTAATTTTTTTATTTTTCTCTTAAGCATGTACACAATTACCCCTAAGTTACAGGTTTGCCTAATTTAGGGGTCCAAGATATTTCTACATGTTGTACACGCATTTTTACCCAAATAAATAAAAAGAAATTCCCTTACCTATCTAGACTTTCGAAAATTGCAGCTGTGAAATATTTATCCAATATCTCAAAATAAATTAGTAACTTTACCCCCTTTTTCGTAACGTGATAAATAATTCTTTACATCGTCAAATATAGTTTTTCCCATTTATATGTCGCAGTGCAATAGTCTGTGGATCGCTGGTCCGTGTGCAGTATTCTGTAGAACGCTGGCGCCATCTGTCTATCGGCGTGGGGCAGAGTCAATAAGTGGCAGTCTGGCGCGTCTCTCGGTAGTACTCGAGTGGCGGTCCGCCGGAACGGTCAAATGTTGAAACTGTCGCGCTCCAACATTAAGTGATTGAAAATTATAATCTGAGTTAATTAGTAAACTGTTTGATTGCACCAACATTACCCACTAACGCCCACAGTATGGAAATTATGGATGCCATTAATGACGATGTCGGCGGAGAACCCTACGCCCCTATGCTTTATGCTTTCTGTCTCTCTTATTCTCCGACATATAAGAGTGTTTCTTCGCGCCCTGTTCTGAGAAGAACCCATTACTAACTCAGCCAGGTATCCCTTTTTAGTCATCATCATTACAATACATATTTTAAATTTATTAATGTCCACGCTTTTTTATCTTCGAAGTAGTCCTTCAAATTATAAAACGATTTCTCAGTTAGCTTTCTTTTAATTTTAAAATTTAAATTAATAAATGTGCCTATGTAACTTCTGGGAGTTTGTTATAGAAACGTAAATAGTGTTGAATGAATTGACAATTTTTTTTCAATAGTATGTCCTTGTTTAATAAGTTAATAAGACGAAGTACAGCAAAAAGGAAACAATATGGTCCTACTTTTCGATAGCCATTGTTTGAAAACAAACACTCGTGTGTATGTTTATTTAGCCTTCCATTATCCTCGTCACTAAAATAGCAATACATACATGGTGAGTAACCGTTATGCAAGCCCTGAGACCCTGCACGTACACAGCAGGACGAACAGACACACACACCGACGTTACAATCATCAAACCGGCCGATTGACGTCAATGGTGGGTGGGACGGCTGTAAAAAACTATCAGTTTACTATACAACAACATATCCATAACAAGGCATTGTCTCCGTTTTTACTCATAACAATTGACAGGTTGAATGGAGTTTTTTTAACGAGTTTGAAATGCGATCAGCATTGTTTACGGATGGTTTAAGATACAATGTCGTTGCTTGTTTGACTTCTTTGAAGTACAATTCAAAAACACAACTAATAAATAGGGATGTGGGTAAGACTATAAAATAGTGTGTCAAATACTTATACACCTCATTTCTTTATCATTACTTTTGCTATTTGGTGTGCAGTATTTGGAAACTCAGGCATTTCTCTAATTCTTAATCAAGTAGGCTCAAAAAGCACTTTTGAATCGTCAGTATTCTGTTCGTTACGTTCGTCTAACAACATACATACATAGCATCACGCCTCATTCCCATAGGGGTAGGCAGAGACCACGTCCTTCCACTTGTCACGATCCTTGCATATCTCCTTCGCTTCTTTCATTCTCATTAAACCTTTCATACAAGTTCGTCGGTTTAGAGTACTCTTGACCTGACCCTTATTTCAAATGCCCCGGATTTGGTCCAGGAACGTTCGCCTTGTTCTTCCCCTTCCAACTTTCGCATTCACTCTTGACTCATAAATCCTTTTTGTCAGTCTCCTTTCATTCATTCTTTCTACATGCCCAAACCATCTAAGCATACTTTCTCAATTTTAGTCAATACGTCTTCTTTTATACCACAACGTTCTTTTATCACTCAGTTTTAATCCACTCATACTTCTCAATGCTCTCATCTCTACCGCATTTATTTTAGCTATCTTTATATAGTTGTGTATGTTACAATGTGCAATATTCTGCTTCTGTGTACAACTGGAATCTAGTCTAAACAGTTTAACGCTTAAATAATCATCAACTTTATAATATGCCTCTTGTAAAAGTATAATTTTGACATATTTATTAAAATTATGCGAAGGCAAATCAAAAACAGATTGTTTCTAAATATCAAATTAAAACCATGTAATTGGCATACCATTTAATAGCATTATTGATTGTTTGTTTGTAAAACAACTCATTTCTTTATCTTTTCATTACAAAAGTTAAACCAAGTGGTTAGATATAAGTGGACACTTGTCAATGAAATATTGCTACTTATGACATTAAATGGTTTCCAACTATTTTATAGTATAATTTATACATAACACAGTATCATTTATCATATTCTTAGACCTACTAAAAATACAGAAAAAGTTTCATAAAAATGAGACAAACCGTTTCGAAGGAGCACGATAACTAATAGGTACTGACACAAGATTTTTTTTGTATTTAATATAAGTTTATAGAAGTATAACTTCTTTACGCATGTTTTACTTAGGGTGTAAGCAGGTGACTGCGTAACGACAGTGTTACGAAAATTGTGATGAAGCGAGGCTTACAAGTTAGTGAAGATATAAAGTCAGTTACGTTTTACTTCAGTCGTGTTTTTTAAATTAAATATAGGTTAGCCATTGACTGTCTCAGCGATATAACGACAGTCTGAAATGACAACTTATGTTGTTATTTATTAATAACTACACAGAAAAATACAGAACATTAAAATAAAAAATACAAATCCAGTTATAGAAAGACGTTTACAAAGGACTTGGGCTTTGTTAGTAGAGTGTTATGTGCTAAAGCAGAAACTTTACAATAATTCAAACTTAGACAAATTAGAGAACACAATTTTGAAATTTCACTCTTGGTAATTAAACCTGGGACCTGGAATAACGTGACCAAAAATGACATGTTCTAATTCTGTTTTTATCTGAATATAATCTGAAATATCGAAAATATCCTTAAACGGTTTTCAATCTCAAACATGCTAAATTTTAGTCTTAGTAACACTTTTCAATGCATGAAAAGTGTTACTAAGACTAAATCTGCAACTTTTAATCTAAATCTGTAAACAAACATTTGTATTTGTTATTATTGTTAAAGTCTCTGTTTAATTATAACAGTGTATTGTTGGAATGAGTAGACAAAAAAATGTTTTAAATCTGTACCGGAATAGTGATAAAACCGCCCAATGCATGCTTCTTTCCGTGATTTATCTTTACATATTTCGCTTATTTTATGATATTCAATATACTACACCAAAAAACAATATCTTTTATTTATATATCTATTTCCCGAGGTTTCACTACGTCAGACTTGTTTTCTTAGATTGACATTTTTAAATTCGTTATATCTTTTGAATGGAATGTACTATTTTAATAACTTAAAAAGTATTTTACAGGTATCAAAACGGCCTTTAATAAAATATCATTTATATCATAATGATTAATACAGGGGTGTGACTAATATGGTTTAATTATTGCCGCCACTTTTATTAACTTTTGAAATGTAAAAAGTAGTTAAAGTTGCAAAACTACAGTAGTTGGAAATATGGTATCTCAGACTTTTTTCTAGATATTAGTACGTTCTTTAATACTGTGGAACATTTTTTGTTCTATCATCTATAATTTCAGCTGCGCACTCGATAATAGATTTTTTTCACACCTTGAGTTACATTAATGCATTTTTATTAGGGATCCCTATTTTTTTTTTAAAGTAATATAGTCTATACAGCTCAGTGACAATATAGCTTTTTAATGGAGAAAATATTTTAGAAATCAGTCCAGTACTTTTTGTATGAAAACGTTACAAACATACATACAAAAAAACAAATGTTTCCTCTTTATATCGGTTTAGATTGGACTGATATATTTAAACACAAACACACGTACGAAACAATATTTATAATCTATAAAGCTTATAATTTCCTTGTAATTTTTTTAATTGTGATCAGGAAGCTACGTTTTCATTTTAATCACAGGGTTTTTATATACAAGTGATCCTCTCTTCATAGTTAATGACATAATTGTGTCAATATAATAATTACATAATTGTAGTGATTGCATTGTTAGCAGATTATTAACTTCAGTATTTATCACTACAATTGCGAATGTAAATCTGTCCGAGGTACTATAATATTGATGGATTTTTATATAAAAATATTACAGATCTTGGAGACGGAAATAAGCTACTTATCATGGCAAAAGTGAAAGCTCAAAGAAGGAAATATAGTGAATGAAATTTTGTTTGATAACTAAAAACTAGGCAAATTGGTTAAAAATTAAAAAAGACTGAATTCTTTTTTCTTTTATTCAAAAAAGTAAAACGGTAATTGAAAGTCTATTATTACTATAGTGTATAATTTTGCACGACAACAGATATCGCCTGAAAAATAAACTTTACAACTATTTAAAAACTTTAAATTATCAGCGCATCGAAGATTTACTTCAATAATCAACTAAACTACTATTTTTACATTTTCTTCTCTTATTCAAGCTCACATACACACACTAGCACACATAAGTGCTCCACGCACGCACACACACACACGCCACGCACGCACGCACACACACACACACACACCACGCACGCACACAACACACAGACACCCTAACGCACTCACGCTCGAACGTCCGAACACATTCAATCAATCAATCAATCAATCAAAAATATCTTTATTCAAGTAGGCGTATTACAGCACTATTGAATCGTCAAATTATATTTTTTTTCCACACTCTGATTCTAATATACGTCTGATGACGGTACTCAAGATCGGCTTAAAATCTAAAGTTACGAGGGTTCCTTCGCGCCCTGATCCGAGAAGAACCCACAACAAACTCAGTCGGGTATTTTTTTTTTACCTCANTACTTCAATAATCAACTAAACTACTATTTTTACTTTTTCTTCTCTTATTCAAGCTCACATACGCACGCTAGCACACATAAGCGCTCCACGCACGCACACACACACACACGCCACGCACGCACGCACACAACACACAGACACCCTAACGCACTCACGTTCGAACGTCCGAACACATTCATTCAATCTAACATAATTATAAGTACTAGTATATTGTACTTTATTATATTTTAAGTAATCTTGTTTATAAGTAAATTTACTCTCTCACCCTAGAATGTAATGGATAGGGTGAGACCTCCAAGATGCGGGTATGTCTAGTTTGGGAATCAAGGGTAATATTAAGAAACCTTTATAATTCTGGAACAAATAAAGATTAATTATTACAACGGCGATTCTAAGGAACAAACTGCTTGTTATTCTGTAATCGGTGTTTTCAATGTAAACTTAAATGAAATGGAATAGGTTTGAAATTTTAGATGAAAATCCGTCGTTTTTTGAAAACGGTGCTACGAAAATTGGTTTTGAGCAAGTTAAAAGTACTTAATTCATAATAAATAAGAGAGATTGAAAACGTAGCGGCATCTACAAGCAAAAGGCTATCGAATAAAGGTAGTGAGCTAATCTTATAAAATATACTTGTGATAAGGGAACAGGAAATTTCAAATGAGTAAATATTGAGCTACCTCAATTGGGTATTGAGTTTTCTTTTAAGAATTCCTTAGTATTTTCCCGAAGTTTGTTCGTTGATCGAATCAGAAATGAAGAGATCCGTAGTAGAACTAGAG
This sequence comes from Elymnias hypermnestra, assembly GCA_015832385.1. NCBI lineage: Eukaryota > Metazoa > Arthropoda > Insecta > Lepidoptera > Nymphalidae > Elymnias > Elymnias hypermnestra. The sequence continues at coordinate 1,090,821 of JACTOM010000067.1, forward strand.
TCACCGACATAGTCCTGCGAATCGCGAACCTGAAGTGGCAATGGGCGGGGAACATAGTCCGAAGGACCGATGGACGTTGGGGGCCGAAGGTGCTGGAGTGGAGACCCCGCACCGGACGGTGCAGTGTAGGGAGACCACCCACAAGGTGGACCGACGACATAAAAAGGGTCGCCGGTAGCCGCTGGAGCCAGGCGGCTTAAGATCTGTCCTTGTGGATGTCATTACGTGAGACCTATGTCCAGCAGTGGACGTCCATCGGTTGAAGCGACGACGATGTAGTTAGCGGTGTGCTCCACTCTGTGCCTCAGAGAGCGCGATAAGCCGTCAATCCTGTACCTGATATCTCTCCGATCGTGTCGGATTCACGTCACATCGGACTATTAGAGTAAAGAAATAGAGAGTGCGTCTAATACTATGCTTGCCTGTTGGGTCTACCCTCCTATGATTGAGAAGGCTTGTGCCCAGCAATGGCACGTTAATAGGCTACTACTTATCATACATAAACATAAAGAGTTGGCGAGTTTAGTAATATTCAATTCTTACTATTATTTGACAGTGATTATGGTATGTGATGATGCAATCTGCGATGGTACCGCCTCTATGAGGTAAAGGTTGTAATTCGCCACTGCCGATGCCTACATTTTTTAACTGGTAAATGCTTTTTCTCCCTACTGCGTCATCGGTATAGTGGTTAGCATGTTCGACTACAGACATGAGGTCCTGAAATCGATTTTGAGTTTTATATTAAGATTTTCTCAATATTTGCCCGACGTTGGGAAGTTGGCGGTGTTATTCACCCCCGTTCCTCGGAGAGCACGTTAAGCCGTCGGTCCTGCGACTGATCTCTCTCCGGTCGTGGGCCTCCAGCAGTGGGATATTAATGGGCTGCTATTTAAATGTTTTTGCGCGCGTCGGATGGAGTTAAGCTGCATTCGGATATGTGGGACTCGCTAGATATACCAGAATACCTACTAAAACCCAGGGGATCCCTCTTTTGACAAATTTAGCTCTGGCACTCCCGATGAATGCTACTCAATAGTTTAAGCAATTGAGGAAAACTGCGCCTTCTAGCACTCCCTCTTTTCTAGCAGCTACGGCACTGTCCCATTCCCTCTCTACTGCCTCTTTCTGCAAGATGACTCTCCACAGCCTTCTAGTCCAGACCTAAATAAATTAGAAAATCCCATTTCCTACATTTGTTCTGCGGGATAAAACCCAGGAACTCGTACCATTACATCAGCGAGGCTGCCAAAATGTTCTTCTATTAGATGATATTCAAACATATTTTTTCTTTCAACGCCAAGCTCATTACAACATTTTATGTTGAAAAAACAATATCTTGTTACATTGTTTCTAAATTATTCATAACCAAATAAAAAGAGATGACGTCAATTGCTTTTAAGAGATCGAATATATAATGTAGCATATTGTACTGAATTTGCATTAGAATGCGGCAATTTTTTGCTCTATTATTATTAAACTTAACGTTTTATATCACCATTAAACAGAAAATTCATACAAATATGATAAACGGGAAAGTGACTGTTCAATTTTGACCAGTTATAATTTATCGCAACAAATTAAAAGTACTAAAAATAGTGATCATTCCCTATTTCACTTTACATCTATTTCTTTTCAAATAATAAAAAACATAAATATTTTTTTTGATAATGAATTAGATTATATTTTTTATTACAATATATATGTCGTAGTGCAATAGTCTGTGGAACGCTGGCGCCATCTGTCTGTCTGCCATCGGCGTGGGGCAGAGTCAATAAGTGGCAGTCCGGCACGAGTCTCTCGGCAGTTCTCAGGTGACGGTCCGCCGGTACGGTCGACTTTTGAAACTGTCCCGTTCCTAGCTATTATTATTAATGAGTTTTTGTAAATTGTTATCGGGAACATTAAGTGATTGGACATTATAATCCGAGTCAATTAATAAAGTGTTTGATTGCACCAACATTACCCAACAAACGCCCACAGTATGGAAATTATGGATGTCATTAATGACGATGAATGATTCTCCGACATAAACATTTTCAGAAATTCCTTCACTTTTTTAAATATCAAGACCATAAAAAAGTACTCTTCATAAGATTACATATAGATTAAAAGAAATCTCAAAGATAATAAAACTTGATGGTAAGTGATGATACAGTCTAAGATAGAGGCGTGCTAATCTGATAAATCGCAATTGACATATTTAGTATTGTGTTTTCTGCATAACATCGTACTGGAACACAAATCTCTTTGCTTGGCGGTAAGTCTTTGCTGGTAGAGTGGTAACTAGCCACAGCTGATGCCACCCGCCAGTCCAGGCTCAAGATAAATTAGAAAATGTAATTCTACAGAATCTAAAAATCAGCCTTTAGGTGTAACTTCGTTATAAAATCGACAAGCATGATTGCTTAGTGAAACGATTGTTGCGCGGATCCATCTTTACAGATCTATAATACTAACCAATTATATACGGTCCGTTAAACATTAACTACAACATGAGATATAAGAATAACGGATGTGGACATCCGCTCCGTTAAATAAACATACATAATACAGGATTAGGATACAGCCATTGATAAATCGAGTGCATTATCCGCCTCTTTTATCATGTTGTTATGGAATTTTACAAATGATATAATACGCAGTACTCATTCGAACAGTGCTATTAAATAGCAAACAACTTATCTTTAGCAATACAGTATAACTTTAATGTAACGAGCATTAATATTCTTCTTTATATCAAAGTTTTAATCATTGCAGACTCTGTTAACGATTTAACGATCTATTTCAATCAACGAGCTTTAGATAACGTAAATTATCAATTATTCCCACTTAAATCTACGATTTTATTCTACTAGTGAAATAAGGGTTGAAATTTTATAAGAATATCAGTTATATTTTAATATTACAATATTTTTAATACATACATACATAGCATCACGCCTCATTCCCATAGGGGTAGACAGAAACAAGGTCCTTCCACTTGCCATGATCCTTGCTTAGCTCCTTCGCTTCTTTCATTCTCATTAAACCTTTCATGCAAGTTCGTCGGTTTAGAATACTCGTGACCTGGGCCTTATTTAAAATGTCCTGGATTTGGTCCAGAAAGGTTCGCCTTGGTCTTCCCCTTCCAACTTTGCCATTCGTTCTTGACTCATAAATCGTTTTTGTCAGTTTCCTTTCATTTATTTTCTCTACGTGCCCAAACTATGTAAGCATACCTTTCTCAATTTCAGTCACTACATCTTCTTTTATACCACAACGTTCTCTTATCACACTATTTCTTACTCTGTCACTCAGTTTTCATCCACTCATACTTCTCAACGCTCTCATCTCTACCGCATTTGGTTTAATTTTATGCTTCTTCTGCCATACCCACCTTACTTTATACATAAATAAAATTGTGTCTTTTTATAAGACCATTTTATTTTATACATAACAAATTACTGTTTATACTATATTAAAAAAAACCCCTATTTTTAAGACACCTATATATTTGTTACTGATAATCTCTGAAACGATTGGATCAATCTTCACCTAACTTTCAGTGACAAGTAGCTGACTTCAGGCGAAATAAAATAGGGCCATATAGACCAAATTATCTGCAGGAATGGGGAATATATGACTTGTATATAAAATAATACGAGAGTGAGTCATAGTAAAATACAGAGTCATTCAGCTAGCTAGTCGTTTGTATATCTATATAACAAGTATAATAAACAATTGTGCTTTCGGCCATACGACTCGAGAGAAAGAAAATGTGTACCTACTCGCACCTCTCACTTTGCACCTACAGATACAAAATGTAACTTCTCTTTCTGTCTTCCGTAACTTATATCTCTAAAAAGTAATTATAGTGGCATAACTACAGTGATTGGTAATATTGTATTGCAGACTCTTACGTATAATTAACCTTCTATAATATTGTAGAACATATTTTTGTTCTATCATCAATAGTTTCGGCAGCGCACGCGATGACAGTTTTTTTGTGACAAATTTTTTCACACCTTAGGTTACATTGAAGCATTTTTATTAAGGATCCCTATTTTTTTAAGAAACTAATATCACTCAGTAATAGAGCATTCTAATAATAAAGAAAAATTCGCAATCGGTCCAGTAGTTTTGCGTCAAAAAGTTACAAACAAACTTACATAAAAAAACAAATCTTTCCTCTTTATAATATTAGTTTAGACTAACTGCGTCCGCGTGGATTCATAGTTTTGGGATGAAGTTCTAATAATTTAGGCTATAAACAAGAGAATATAAATATTGTACTGAAGCTTTTCTGAGGAGTTTTGGCGTGAGAGGCGACAGACAGACAGAAAAAGTACCTTCCGTATTTATAATATTAGTAAGAATTGTTGTTTTACACCCTTGACGGTGAAATTTACAAACTTAGAATGTTGTTTTTTTTTATATCGAATTAACAACATAGACACTAAGTTTCAAGCTTCTAGCCCTAAAAATGACAATAATTCCGTTGCTTAAAACCGTTTCTTCGCATTAAAAATCCTTTCGCAAGGAATAGAGGTGAACAGCCTGATGCTGAAGAGGTCCAGAGAATCAGGATCCTATCCGACAGAGCTCTGATTGAAAGGTGGAAGGAGGACCTCGGGTCTCCAGCTGCAGGTGTGGCCACGGTTGCAGTGTGCGCCCATTCTTGGAAGATTGGCTTGCCAGAGGACACGGTACGCTAACCTACAGGTTGGTGCAGGTGTTAACTGGACATGATTGCTTCGGCAAGTATCTGCACCAGATTGTAGGCTGCGAAGAGACGCCTGCTATATGTGGGGCGGGCGTCGACACTGCGCACCGTACAGTAGCAAATTATCAGCGTCACACCTTGACGCTGATTGGTAGTGACCTCTCACTCCCCAAAATTGTGGGCGTTATGATTGGCGATGAGTCAGGTTGGAGTGACGTCCTTCGGCGAGGTTGTCATCCTGCAGAAGGAGGCACTAAGCAGGCAAGAAGAGGTTATGGCAGACGCTACTCCCTCTCGCCGTATGAGTGAGCGCCAGAAGGCGCAATTTTGCTCAACTGCTCTCCCTCAACAAAACCAGAACTGAATGCGTCAGCGGACATCTGGACCCTAACGCCTGGGTGAAGAGGGTTCCGCTGGGTTTTATTGGGTATCCTGATACGACCAGCACGTCCCACACTCCCAGTTGTAAGTTTTGACTTTATCCGGCGTGCATAAAGCATTTCCCGGAAAAAAAATATCCTTTCGTAAGATCTAGACTCTCTAGAGGTCTCTAGAGATCTGTGTAGCAAATTTCATTTAAATCGGTTCACTAGTTATGGCACGAATACGCGACATATAATAAATATTACGAAAGAATTAACGTCGTGTATTAAAGTATCCCATTATAACACTCCTGACCCAGTAAGGATGCACGCAGTTACATGTCGTAACATAAAAACGTGTGCAAATTGTATGTGTACGTATTGAAATGCTAAGAATGAATTTAAAATTCAAATTCCGGGTGTTACTGACAAATCTATAGCACTGTTTTAATATGGAGCTAATTTATCCGCTTTACTGACTACGTGCGTCACCATCTGTATTTGCATAGAGAAAACTGTGTACATGCGGATATATTTAGAATATTCTATATACCACGTGTTCATTACTTATTATTTTAAAATCAAATCAATTATTATTTATTCAAGTAGCCTTTAAAAGCGTCATTAATATAACTGCTTCGCTGGCTTGTTTAGAATATTGTATTTTCAAAGTTTTCTAAGTCTGGGCTGATGGCAGGCTTCAACAGTCTAGTTACCGGTCTACCAGCAAATAGGTACAACAAAACAAAGAGATTTGTGTTCAGTACGATGCTGTATAGAAACCAAAAGAATTAAATTGCCTCTTACCAGATCATCGTCCTTCAATCTTAGACTGTATCATCACTTACCATTAGTTACATCAGGGCATGAGGGTGGAGCACACCGCGAACTACACAACTTAATAGAAAACACAAAATCTATTTTGAATTCGTCTGACTACGATCTCGAAGCCTCCTCGTCGTCGTCGTCGAACCTCACGTCTGTTGCTGAACAAGCTGGTCACTAGACCAAAGAGGCAGTTAGATCTATCTAAGCCTGGTTAGAAAAAATTAATTAAATGTAAAAAATATAGTCAAAAGTATTTGGAATTCTACCTTAGATTATTAAAGTAAATAACAGCCCATTAACGTCTCACTGCTGGGCACAGACTTCCTCACTCATAAGAGAGAGAGCATAGACCCACTGCGCTCCACTACAGATTGGTGCCGTAGCCTCCTTTTGCGACACTGAAAGGAGGCACTTGAGAGGGAGCGGGAGGTTGCTCATGATGGCCCCGCTATAAGTTGCCCAAGGTGGCAGAAGGCGCGGATTTGCGCAGTTCATCCTACAGCCTTGAATCATGATTCGGCTTCATACGGAACACCATATTGGATTGCACAAGTGACCCGCTGGTGTCCCACCTCAGGATGACGTGGGACTGTCTCATCAATGAGTCCCACACCCCCCGACTCTTTGGTCGAGAAGCATTAAAGCATTTCCCAGCTAAAAAAAAGGTATAGTACACAAGCAAGTATACTCTATATTCCTTCACTCTCATAGTCTGATGTGACGGACACAATCGGAGAGAGATCAGGCACAGGATCGACAACTTAACGAGCTCTCCGAAGCACGGGGATAGAGCACACCGCCAACTACAGAACGTCGGAAAAGTATTGAGAAAATCTTAACAGAATCTATTCTTATTTCTAATCTATTTGTATTTCGCCCGACCTTGTACTCGAACCCAGGATCACATGTCTGTAACTAAACCCGCTAACCACTAGACCAATGAGGCAGTTATACTTATTTATATTACAGATTATAAAAGCCAAACTTTAAATTTCAACAGAAATAAGCTAAAAACACAAGTAATGTGCCTTGCAATGATATATTTTAAAATAAGTTGTAGTGTTTAAGCGATGGACCTTAAGAAATTCCTTTTTATTGTTCAACTCATTGACGTCATCAAAATGAGAGGTAACACGTTATTGGCAGTAAAATTGATTTGTTATTATCATAACAAGTGATGGAGAACTATGCTATGCTAATTTAATGCGAAGGAAACAGACTTACCTATATACCTACACAGACAGACGTACCTTCTTTATGACTGTATACAATCACAAACAAAGAAACAAATTGATATACAATAAAAAACATTTATAGTAAGAAATTTGGATATTGTTTTTATTGGTAGCTGTAAATATTTAACTGCTTGTAGTGTACAATAATAATATCTTAATAAATAATAGCATCTAAAAGGACATCCTTATTAATTTAAATAAATAAGGATGTATATTTACATGCGTTTATTGATACGATATATACTTCTCATCCTTCCATTTGTATTTTGAAATATTACTTTATACGAAGTATTTTTATAATATTTTTACATTAACAAATTTCAGAACATGAAAATTCGTTAGGTTTGGCATTTTAGGTGTTCAGATCGTTTTGTTATTTCGATGTTTTTATCAAACTGGGTAAGAATTATTACAAAGGGTAAGAGTTTAAAAAATCTTAGAAACGCTATGCGGTAAATTAGTATTTTATAGTTGGCATACTATACTAAATCAGTGTAAGGCACCAATCACTGTTTTTAGAACCTGCATCTTTAACTAATTATTCCAAAAATACATTCATTTATCGATCGATGTCACATTTACAATGAAAATTGTAATTATATTGATAAAATCGATGTATTTAAGGAAGGTTTGATATAAAATCATTTTGTTCTTTCTTTTGTGTTAAATTTTTTCCTCATTCTTTTTAACTGCCCATTATATATATTGTATTTAACTAAATAAACAGGTCTGTAGCTATTTTAAAAGTCTTACCTTTTTTGGTAAAGTTGGAGACTCGAACTCCTCGTCATCCCGGCTGGAAAGCGTCGAGCACGAAGAACAAGCCGAATCAGCTGATAGAGACCGCGACCTCAACCAGTCCACCTCTTCCTCAGTCGCCCCAATCGCAATACCATCGGAGTAATCACTGACGACCACACTGGGTGTCCTCACACATCTGCCTCTTATTTCACACCCTTCGCTGCCCCTTCTACCCAATTCGACCACGTGAGCTTCTATTAGAGTCCTTTCTCGTCGCGGGGACATCGTCTCGGGCGGCGGGGTTATATCGCGAGGGTGCGAGTGTCGCCTTCTAGGTTCCAGTTCCACGGCGGAATCGTCGCTTAGGTCGCGGCTGCGTCTTCTGACAGCGGCTCTATCGTCATCGTCTGATGAGCTGATGTCTTCTGAAGGGCTGGAGGCACGGGGGAGGCGTAAATACTGCATGGGGCCGGGTTCGAACTTTCGGAGTAGTTCGGAGACGCGCGGCTGCGCGTGTCGACTGACGCGCGCTATCGAGGGCGCGCACATGCCAGCACTGTCGCTCGCTCGCCTTGGTAACTTCGCCGTGGCTGCCTCCCGCGCTTGCTCCGGGGACACTCCTGCGCCGAGCTTCAGATAAAACAAACTATGGCTCAACGCTTTCTCCCTTAGAACCCGACGAAAATCCTCCGGTGGCTGTTGCTCGAATCGAGGCATATTTCTGCAAAGAACAATAAAAACATTTATTTATTTGTTTAAGGACCACCAGTAGTTACTTAATGTCTTATAATATAAAAACATACATCTAGAAATTGGTGAAGCGTGCAAGTTATTAAGATAACCACAACATGAGTTAAAATTAAATTAATCTCAAAATACAATATAATATAAATTATAAAAAAATTTAACTGCCTCGCGGTTAGCATGTTCGACTACAGACATGAGGTCCTGGGTTCGAGTCCCGGGTCGGGCCAATTCAAAAATCAATATTGAGTTTTCTATTAAGATTTCCTCAATATTTGCCCGAAGTTGGAAGTCGGAGAGCACGTTAAGCCGTTGATCCTGCGACTGATCTCTCTCCGGTCGTGTCGGATTCCCATCACATCGGACTATGAAAGTGACGGAATAGAGAGTGCACTTGTGTACTATGCCTGCCAATCCGCAGTGGAGCAGCGTGGTGGGTCTATGCTCTAAAAACCCTCGCTCCTCGGAGTGAAGAGGTCTGTGCCTAGCAGTGGGACATTAAAAGGCTGCTACTTACTTTACTTTATATAAACATTTTAAAATAAATGGCTATAGGTATTTTTGCTCATAGTCAGAAATCGTATCCCTCAATTCCCAAACTCGATTCCAGTAATGGCTATGTAAGTCTTTAAATAGGTCTAGCTCGTCAGAAAGTATTGCCGTGTGATACGGGTTAGGGGAGAGTGACTACCAAGATTTGTTTTTGCATGTGGTACAACAAATGTTCCCAATTTGACTCGAGATCTTGGTATCATATTGATTTGTCTAGAATTTGTGGGGCATCTAATGAATTACGCATTATTTTGTATAAAAAGCATTGGTCCAGTAATTTTCTGCGAGAAGAGAGACTATCTACTTTGATATATTTAAGTCTTTCATTGTAATTCATTAATGTTTTATTGACATTAAAAAAAAGGAAAGGTGTCTTAAGAGTCGTTTTTCTATTCTTTCCAATCGTAAACTATGTGTATATAATAAGGCAACCATACCACACAGCAATATTCCAACATGCTTCGAACGAAAGAAACGAAATTGTATAAGATGAATTTGGTTTTGCTATTCTTAAATGTTTTGCTGTTTCTTATTAAAAACCCTAACATTATCGATACAACATTTATAAATAAACATATAAATAATTATTAATGGAAAAAAGGAAATGCATATTACTACAATACAACACAAAAATACTTTATTGCATACAAAATGTAATCTAACATATGATACAATAGACACTTGTTAACATTAATGGACAATGGCGGCCTTATCACTTCAAGTGATCTCTTAAAGGCAACCTTACAGGCTACGACTTAAAGATAATAAATGGGTTGTTACTGAAAGTATTAATAGATAGACATATATGTATATTAATATATAAATAAATAAATCATTTATTCAGCCGATAGAAATAAAAGAAAGTAACTTAAATATAGAATTAATTTAAATAGAATTAATTAAAAAAAAAACAAATAAAATTATCTATATCCTACATACATATTGACTGAAAAGGGCGTTGCCTCAGCTTTAATGCTGCAGTCAGGAGACTGTAGCGCTGATTTTCAGGCATAACCCCATGGTGACTTCAAGGACCGAATTGGGAATTGTTGTGAACGAGTCAACATAAATTAATATTGTTTGCGAACGGTGCGTGTTGCCAGTGAAAACCTACGGCTCCGAAACGTAGTCGCTGACTATGGACCTCATACGAAAGCTTTGAGTCACTCAGATGGAGAGGGCTATGCTCGGAGTTTCTCTACGCGATCAAATCAGAAAGGAGGAGATACGTAGCAGAACCAAAGTCACCGACATAGCCCTACGAATCGCAAACCTGAAGTAGCAATGGGCGGGGCACATAGTCCGACGGCCCGATGGACGTTGGGGTCCGAAGGTGCTGGGTAGGGGGTCGCCGGTAGCGGCTGAAGCCGGGCAGCGCAAGATCGGGCCTTGTGGACATCATTACGTGAGACATATGTCCAGCTGTGGACGTCCGTCGGTTGAAGCGACGACGACGAGGGACGAAATTAATATTAATACATATTATGCATGATCCTCTAGTGAGGATGAGAGAAAATGAGCTTTCAACCGACTTTTAAGGATTCCCAAAGAAGCTGAATGTCTGATTGTGTATGGAAGATCGTTCCAGAGTTTTACTGCTTTCGCTGTGTATGAATCGAAATATATACGGGAATGACCGAATGGAGTGGATAACATGTTATCACTGCGCGACCGAAGACTAGAAGGATAAGAGAAGTCGTACTCGAGGAAGGACAAGGTTTTTAAGGTATACAGGAGTGTTGGGAAGAAAAGTATAGTTTAGAGGAGGCATAGACCATGAAAGTAACGTCTATCTTTTATCGTCAACCATTTCCGCTGCAGGCGGTTTTGGGTGATGTGTTCAGATTTTCGCAACCCAAAGATGAATTGTATAACTAGATTTTGCAGCCGCTCCAACTTGTTAAGGAGAAATAGAGGTAAGTTCAGGTACCAAGTATCTGCATAATCTAGTATAGGTTATAAAAGGGAGTTGACTAGGATAATTTTATATAATGAAGAAAGTTAAGTCTGCAGTCTTCTTAGGAATACCCTTAGATTTTGGGCTCAGTTGGACGTAGTCGCTCCCGCCATTCACAAGCGCAGGGTCGGGCGCAAGGTTGGGCGCAGATCGGCGGCCCAGGACCGTCGTCTGCCGCCTTAAGGATACCTCAGGGCGGGAGATACAGATATTGCTGCCCAATAAAGAGGTCCACATGATGGGGAGGTGAGGATGTAATAAAATATAGAGGGCCTTCATCTGAAAGAGCATCGCTGACAGGTCGCTGCGGTCGAGCGTTGCTGTGCCCTTCACAAGGCGACGCAGAGCAGCACCGACAGGTTTTTAGCTGGTGTTAACCTGGGTATCCCTGAGGATTTTCCTAACAGGAGAAAAAGACTGGGCTTCAGTGGGGTGTCCATATTAAGACCCTGGCAAGCAAACTTAGTTCAGCTGCATTTGCTGTAGAAACTAAAGGCAGTATGTTGAAACTGCTAAAATGGTGTATTTGGCGTATTTTCATAGCATTATGTTTTAGGGCATACTGTTATGGGGTAAGGCGGCTGACAATGAAATCTTTATTTTAAAGGATATATAAAATGAATAACGTTTTATATATCCGTGATAATACTCATTTATACAGCAAAAACAGTGAAACAATCAATTTTGATACAAGAAATAAAAACAAATTGGTATTGCCATATTTTGAAGAGCATTTTTAATAAGATACCCGAATGACTTCTGAGTATCCCTCTGAATAGTTCTAAGAAATATGTTGAAAACGTCCTATTACAAAAGGCATATTATAATATTGAAGATTATTTAAGTGACAAAGATGTTTGGACTCGATTCTAGTTGCGCATGAATGCTAAACACATTGTAAGGTACAAAAACTATGTTTAAAGGAGTAACGGTTGAGTTTCTTGCCGGTTTTTTCTCAGCGGAAACAACTTTCAGAACCGGTGGTAGATTTATTACCGGACACTACTGACGATTCAAAAGTGATTTTTGAGACATCCCTTACGTCTCTAATCTCTAGTAAATAGGCTATAGTTGTATATAGGCTTCTTATTGTTTCCACAAAGGTTTATTTAGCAGTTATAATTGACGTTAACTATTTTCCTTAAATTTATTAAATTACGTTTCATGAATTGAATAATTTCTTAGGATTTCAATGAAACTGTAATGACGCAGTTTACTGTAATCTTAGATGAATAATTCAGTTAGGGAGCAAGGATGAAATGTATACTAATAGACCACGCGATTATAGAACGCAGGCCACGTCGCTAGCTAAGGTAAATAAAAGTTTATTAACGGCCTACTCTGTGTGTAGACCTCCTTTATAGGAGAAAGAGTTTTTAAGCATAGAGCCACCACGCTACTCCAGAATTACAAATCAAATCAAATCAAAATATCTTTATTCAAGTAGGCATATTACAGCACTTTTGAATCGTCAAATACTTTTGAATCGTCAAGCATGTAAGTTTCTTTTGATATAGAGAGTTTAGTGTCTGCTCAGGATAAGATCCTGTGACTTCTCTAAAGAAGAATCAACACATCTCACCACTAGGCTATAAATGGAAGTAAATAAAACTATGTCTTGTATCAAGCTCTGATCACAAGTAAAACATTGTCTAAACCTTTTATGTTAATATAATATTTTTTATCATACCTGTATCGAAAGTTCGTATTTTCGGCGCTACTTCGAGTCATGAAAGTGCCACATTGCTTTCCGTTTATATAAATGCGTAATTCAATGCGTATGCCCCAAGTTTTTGACGCATGCGCGATTGTTTTGTATGTCAAAATATTTAGCAATTTGTTTAGCTACGTCATCAAAATTTGTAATTGATTGACGTCTTCACTTAATCCTTGTTATGATTCATTAGAACTTGTTTTCTTCAATTTATTTAAAATATTTAATAAGTTTCTCAGATTTATTGTGTTTTTTGGTTAAGTATCTAAACTTTTCAAACTTATAATATAGTGTGTTTGAAAGATGTCATAAATAAATGAATTACCAACTTGTTGCTTAGTTACGTAGTCGAAACATGCGAGCTATTGATTCAATATCTGCCTTTATTTCTTATGCGTAATATACTATTTATTTTAACTGCCTCATTGGTCTAGTGGTTAGCATGTTCGACTATAGACACGGGGTCCTGGCTTCGAGTCCCGGGTCGGGCCATTTAGGAAGTTGGGATGTTGCCGGTGTGATCCTCGCGCCTGATCTCTCTCCGATCGTGTCGGATTCCGGTCACATCGGACTGTAAGAGTGAAGGAATAGAGAGTGCACTTGTGAACTATGCCTGCCAATCCGCAGTGGAGCAGCGTGGTGTGTCTATGCTGTAAAATCCCTCGCTCCTCGGAGTGAGAAGGCCTGTGCCCAGCAGTGGGACGTTAAAGGGCTGCTACTATACACTATTTTAATAGTTATCGTGTCCGCAGCATTACTCTTAAAAGGCTAGGCTTTTATCACAAAATTACAGGTAAACTTAGTGATATGTTAAGACAATGCTACACGTTAGATAAATTTGTGTCCATTCGCGTAATAAATGTTTGGTATTTCTAACCCTAAATGTTTATCTCATCACATATTAAATAATGTAATTTTTTTTGTTTCATTGTAATGATATTAAAAAGTTCACTCAGAGGAAGTTGCAGATAAAAATTAGATAGTAATATAAAACAATAGCACGTTCACGATACATCGTTGTTAAACTGAGATACGTTAGGGTTGTCAATTTTTTTTATCTTATTCTATATTTATTATTTTAGATACATATGACTTTATAACTCTTTAAATATACAGCTCGTTTAAGATATTTTATGACAGCCTCTCTAACAGTGAATACTAGATTCAGTTCTGGGTTCGATTCCCAAATTTAGGATTACGAATTTTGTAAGTTGCACGTCTCTAGATTGGTAGAGCCTTCGGCCGTGGCTAATTACATGAAAGGACGTGTCGCTAACCAAATATAACAAGTAAGTTACGAAATATTTACCATCAGGTGTGATTTACAGTCACAGCCTAACTTGCAAGTGACCGAAAAAGATATTAATCAAATTCCCTTACACTGAAACACTGTAAAACGCTTTAACAGTGGTCTTTTGATTCTTAAAAAAACCAATTATATTAAGAAGTAAGAAACATAATCCCTAATTTAACTAATTAATGCAACAACGGTTGTAATCAAAAAAATTATTCTCCCTATATATAGTGATGAGATTAAAAAGACACTAATTACATTTACGATTTATACATACTAATTATAGATAGATATTTGTTTTAATTTCACACATCAATCAGGAATGTTTTCACTTTGAACTGGATATATGGAAGGAAAAATGTCTTTAAATGTCATAATATATTTGATAATCTATTCAATTATAAATATCATCACGAGGATGATGCAAAATTAGCTTTATAGTAATTTTCTCTAAAAATAGTTGCAAAAAGACGAGCCTGTGACCGGAACATTAAGGTAAAAATTATTTACTACAGATATTACTACTATCACAATTATAAACTGATAATACCTAAATATTTACAAGAGATATTTATTAACTAAGTACATTTCTTGTTTTCATTGACAGATTACTGGATAAATTATTCATTTTAAAAAGCAGAGAAGCTGCGAACCCTAGCTGCTAAATTATCTTTCGTGTCACGCACTGTGTGTGAAAAAATATGGAAATAACCACTCCATTGTACTAATTTATGACTTGTTAAAGACGCGGCTGGAATCGGTTAAGAAGAGGATTATTAAAATTTTCCGTTATTTTAGATATTTGTTTTATACAGCGCACCACATGGTGGTAGGAGTCTTTCGCAGCTCAGCGAGTGTCGTTTTGGAGTGGGGATCTCTCGTTGGTGGGTTTAATAAGTTATATGCAAAAGGAGGCACTAGAGAGGGAGAGAGAGAACGCTAAAGACACCTCCTCTCGCTGAAAAAGGTATTTTGCTCAGGTTAAAAAAATATAAATTTGGCGTCTAACTGTCAAGTAATGTTCTTCTAACTTTAATATACCTACTAAGTCTATCTGTAAATTCCTCCTATGTGTCGTTAATCGGGCAAATTCGCTCCCACCGCAGCCTTTACTTGGTCTGTCCATCTCATCGGGGACCTCCCTCGTGGTTTTGTGCCTTCTACCTTCCCTCAAACGACAGGACGTTGTGTTCATTTCCACGCCCACTAACATGCCCAAAAAATTTTAAGATCACACTTGAGTGCGAAGTCGGATCTTAAATCTCCTTACTTTTTCTTTGTGATATTAATTGCAGACTTTGACGAGAACAGAAACAAAGTAAACAAATCTTATGATTTATAAGAAATGCAAAAATTATAGAAATCTCTATACATATATATTAGAAGGCTCAATCAACGGGTATGTTCCAAATAGATTACATTAGAAGGGTAATATTTCGAAGACAGATTTTTTTAAAAACAATATGAAAAATATTTTGAAAGCGATCCAGTAGCTTTTGTGTGAAACCATTACAAACATACTTACATACAAAAACACAAATGTTTCCTCTTTATAATAATAATTAAGACATTTATAGTAGCCTCCTCTTATGAGCCAAGGGGCTTACAGATATACATAAATATTTTGTTATCAAATCTTTTGGCATAATATTAAGTATGGAGAAAATGTTAACGCCAAGGATTTTCATCTAAGTAACTAATTAATCCTCAGCTATTTAACTAGATCTTGCCCACCTTGACCCTAATCGGATAACTACGATTTCATTTAACTAATAAATTAAAGTATATTGACGTTATTTAATCACATATAATTAGAACGTTTCAAATTACATAACGTGATTTATATAAAGATACATAAACCAACTATTACTTTATTTCATTACTATTAAATCAAACTTATATAAATCTCATTAAAAATTTTAAACGTTAATAAATTACATTCCTTTTTATCTTGTAGATTATTAACTTTATGATAATGTAAACTACATTTGAAATTTTAACTTTTTAATTAGGTTTTTTTTTTTGTGAAAAATCGTAAAATTAAGGAAAGCTCAAGTTTAAATGGTTTAATATAAAATCTATGTATGCACACTATAGTACTATAGTAGTTTCATTAGAAACAACAAATAAAGAGGTAAATACATTTATACTAAAACTATTTGCAATTCAAATTTAACTCAACATTTTATCGAAAAACAAATTGTAAACAAACGCAAAATTTGTATTAACAGTTAACAGAATTTAAATATATATAATAAGACAGAAATATCTACTAACACCATTTATGAAAGTTGGGTATGGCAGAAGAATCACAAAAGTAAAATAAATGCGGTAGAGATGAGAGCGTTGAGAAGCATGAGTGGATTAAAACTGAGTGACAGAGTGAGAAATAGTGTGATAAGAGAACGTTGTGGTATAAAAGAAGACGTAGTGACTAAAATTGAAAAAGGTATGCTTAGATGGTTTGGGCATGTAGAGAGAATGAATGAAAGGAGACTGACAAAAAGGATTTATGAGTCAAGAGTGAATGCGAAAGTTGGAAGGGGAAGACCGAGGCGAACGTTCCTGGACCAAATCCAGGACATTTTAAATAACGGCCAGGTCAAGAGTACTCTAAACCGACGAACTTGTATGAAAGATTTAATGAGATTGAAAGAAGCGAAGGAGATATGCAAGGATCGTGGCAAGTGGAAGGATGTTGTCTCTGCCTACCCCTATGGGAATAAGGCGTGATGCTATGTACCATTTATATTCAGTGAAAAACAACTCTATGACTTAAGATGATAATGGTCGTTTAACTATTATATTTATCGGGATAATAACTATTGTCTACGTTTGTCCAAGTAATAAACTATTTATGTAACAATTTACATCCTAATCTGTTCAGTATTTACGTGATTGATGTACAAACATCTAAAAATCAAAACAGCCGTACTTCGCAATCCAGTAATTCGTAATGAATGAATGAAAGGAGTCACAATGCTAAATACGAGTAAGTCCATCGAACCATAACAATTAATGTAAATGGAAACTAGCATAAAACCAATGTCCAAAACCAACTTTATTACAAGTCTCGGATTGGGATACGAAAAATAGGGTTCAATTTAACCCAATGAAGACACAAGTATGCGTTTTCACAGCCAAAAGAAGTACCTTCATCCTCGCACCACGCTTTCAGAACTTTCCCCTCACCACCTCCAAAAGCATTGGGATCCTTGGTGTCGACATTTCGAGTGAAGTCCAATTCCGTGATCACTTGGAAAGCAAAGCCAAATTGGCTTCAAAAAAGCGTGGGGGTGCTCAATAGAGCCAAACGGTTCTTTTGCGGCGACGCACAGGCTACTTCTGTATAAAGCGCAAATCCGACTTCACTTACTGACGAGTACTGCTCCCACCTATGGGCTGGAACTCCCCAATACCAACTCCTTCCATTTAACCGGATACAGAAACACGCAGCTGAGTGTTGTATCGAATGTTCTGAAGAACTCTTTAGATTGGTACCACCGTCTCGGTTCTTCAGCCACAGTCCGATACCGTCGATCATTTTTCCCACGGACATGCAAAATGTGGAATGAACTCTGACCTACGGTGTTCCCGCAAGACTATGATGCACATACATTCAAGAGGCGAATAAACTTGTGCTTATTAAGCAGGCAATGCATCAGCGGTTCCTATGTTGCAGGTGTCCATGGGCGGCGGCAATCACTTCACATCAGGTAACCCGCCAGCTCGTTTGTCTGCCATAATTATAAAAACAAAATGTTCTCGTTCATGTCATATATCTATAAATTAGGGCTTGGGTAACCCTTGTTAGAATGTGTAATTTAAATAGCTGAGAGTTGCGTCTCAACTCCAAACCCTGATAGACTACAAGCTCATGGAAAAAAATATATAGATATGAGTATTCAAACGTCTTTAAATTAGGTTTTGAATTACATTTTGGGATGTTTATTATTAAGATTATAGTTTTATGTACGGCACCTCTTTTTTTTACCTCATCACGCTTCATTCCCATAGGGGTAGGCAGACACGTCCTTCCACTTGCCATCCCTTGCCATTCGCATTCACTCTTGACTCATAAATCCTTTTTGCCAGTCTTCTTTCATTCATTATCTCTGCATGGCCAAACCATCTAAGCATACCTTTCTCAATTTTAGCCACTACGTCTTCTTTTATACCACAACGTTCTCTTGTCACACTATTTCTTACTCTATCACTCAGTTTTAATCCACTCATACTTCTCAAAGCTCTCATCTCTACCGCATTTATTTTACTTTTCTCATTCTTCTGACGTACCCAACTTTCACTACCATACATAAATGTTGGCACCAACACTCCAGCATGCACAGCCAGTCTGGCCCTTTGAGACACCATCTACATCACCACATTCCCTGTATTCACTCTCCTTTCATTATAAAAGGTAACAAGTAAAAATATTAGGACAAAAAAAAATTACTGGTGTACTTATCTGTACTCGCTCAAAGTTATTTTATGATATAGTAACTGCCTTCTAAGAGTTAGTCACGTTGGTTCATTCCACTGGTTAATTTTATCCATGGGCTTGTAGACCATGACACATATGAGCCTAAGCTGTGTCTGGCAACGAAATATAGCAATATAATGTTGCTATACCTCACGGTTTTTGAAAGGTTGAACTGATGTTAAAGCTGCCAACATGGTGTATTTCGCTTATTTTCATAGCATTATGTCTTACGGCATACTGTTATGGGACAAAACGGACATTGAAACTATATTTATTTTACAAAAAAAAGCAAAACGTGCCATATATCAATTGGGGTCTCGTGCTTCTCTAAGAGATAAATTCAAAGAGAATATCAATTCTCACAGTACCGTCGCAATATATATTGAATAATATCTAATATCTCTGTGATAATATTCACTTATAAATGCAAAAAAGTGGAATACACAATTTTAATACAATAAATAAAAACAAACTTTTAATCCCATATTTTAGAATGAAGGTTCAGAAATCATTTGTCGAGTTGAGAATACGCATTTAAAATAAGATACCGGAATCAGTTTTAGATTAGCCTCCACATAGTTTTAAGAAATATATCAAAAACATACTTTTACAAAAGGCATATAATGTTGAAGCAAGTGTACGAGTACTCATTGTAACGTACACATATCTCTAAAAGAATAACCGTTGAGTTTCTTGCCGGTTTCTTCTCAGCGGATTACTACTCACGATTCAAGTGATTTTTGAGCTTGCTGTTTGATTTCATTTGAAAGGAAGCAGTACTACCAATCAACCAATCAATGAAATCTGGACTCAACCACTGTCAATTGACAAGAGTCTAAATGTTATAGTATAGTAAATGTAATTAATATGTAATAACTATCTAAGCCTACAAACATATAAAGTGCTTGCAATGGTAAGTAAAAAATGACAAACTGCTAAAAAATTAAAATAGATTGTACAAAGACGTAATGGGGGCCAGGAAGATTCTCTCCATTAAAACACTGTGACCTTCTTCTGGTATCCTTTAAAACGTTGTGATTATTGTAAATTATACCATAAAATGTGAATAATAAGGTTTATTATAGTTTGTAATTGATGTATCCACGCGGTTGGCGTATGTCGACGTGCATGTCCTCAAAGTAATGACGTCAAAGCCAGCCTTGCGGCCACGCAAGGGCAACTCGCACCAAAATTGCTTCATTTAGACAATTCCTTCATAAATAGCTAGAATTTATTCTAAATTTGTACGCACGTCTCAACGACCTTGCAGCGTAATTGTACAAGTATTAAATTCGCTGGAGCATGCCCTGGATTCAACCTCTGCAAGACAAACTTTGGAAAAGGTATTTTCTGATTTGACTGGGTTTGCGTATCGATACTTTGGTGTATAGAAACCATTAACATTAATGGAACAAATGAAAGATGGAACGTGTGAAATGATAGTGAAAGGAGATTGAATGCAGGAAATGGGATAAATGGTGCTCTGGACAACTTTATGAATAGTCAGATGGTGCCTCAAAGAGTGGCTGTGCATGCAGGAGAGTTGGTGCCAATACTTATGCGGCAGAGATTAGAGCGTTGAGATTTACGAGTGGATTGAAACTGAGTGACAAAGTAAGAAATAGTGTGATCAGAAAACGATGTGATATAAAAGAATATGTAGTGATTAAAATTGAGAAAGGTATGCCAAGATGGTTTGGGTATGTAGAGAGAATGAATGAAAGGTGACTGACAAAAAGGATTTATGAGTCAAAAGTGAATGGGAAAGTTGGAAGGGGAAGACCAAGGTTCTGGACCAAATCCACGACATTTAAAATAACGGCCAGGTCATGAATACTCTAAACCGACGAACTTGTATGAAAAGTTTAATGAGAATGAAAGAAGCGAAGGAGATAGGCAAAGATCGTGGCAAGTGGAAGGATGTAGTCTCTGGCTACTCCTATGGGAATGAGGCGTGATGCTATGTATGTATGTATTTTTAGAGGACTTGGACTGCTGATATACTTCGACAGCAAACTTGGATAAAAGCAAACTTGTAATGCCGTATTTTAGAGTCGAAGAAGTTTTTAAGTAATAAACATCGTTTTCAAAAAGGTGTACTATAATCGTCGTCGTCGTCGTCGTCGCTTCAACCTATGCACGTCCACTGCTGGACATAGGTCTCACGTAATGACGTCCACAAGGCCCGGTCTTGTGCCGCCTGGCTCCAGCGGCTACCGGCGACCCTCTTTATGTCGTCGGTCCACCTTGTGGGGGGTCTCCCTACACTGCGCCGCCCGGTGCGTGGTCGCCACTCCAGCACCTTCGGGCCCCAACGTCCATCGGTCCGTCGGACTATGTGCCCCGCCCATTGCCACTTCAGGTTCGCGATTCGAATCAACTATAATACTGAAGATTATTTATGAGATAGAAATGTTGATGTTGTAGAAATGAAGTTAATTCCAGTTTCACACAGAAGCAAAATATTACACATTGTAACCTACAAAAACTATATTTAAAAGAGTAACCGCTCAGTTTCTTGCCGGTTTGTTCTCAGCGGAATCAACTATCCGAACCACTGGTAGATTTGTTACAAACGTCACAATTGTGATACTTTATGTTCACTTATCAATAAGTGAAATAACCGATAAGTTCTAATGTGTACATAATAATAAAATCAATTGAAAATGTATAGACAAATGTATTAAATTGTTAAAAATTGAATAAAGTTTTAACAGGGCATAGAACTGTGAAAGAATATATTAAACATAGATGAAAATACGGCATTGGTATGTTTATCTTTATTCAAATTTTTGTTTTACAATTAATTCATTATCGAACTTGTTTCAATTTACATAATTAGTTGTCATGATTTCAATGTAATTGACATCAAGTAAATGAAAATCCAATTTGTAATCTACAAACGGATTAAAGTCACCGTTATTTTAAAATTTTAAAAAGTTATCTGTGCATGGCGGTGTTAGGTTCCCTTCACATAGACCAACTCCAAAAGAAGAGCAGATTTCGATCGCGATTGAAATATCAATTCTCACAGTACCTTCAGAATATATATTGACTAATATCTTATATGTCTGTGATAATATTTACTTATAAATCCAAAAAATACACAATTTTGTTGTGTTGAGAATACGCATTTAAAATAAGATACCGCAATCAGTTTTGGATTAGCCTCCACATAGTTTTAAGAAATATATCATATACTCATTGTAACGTGTTAGGGTCCCTTCACATAGACCAGCTCCAACAGAAGAGCAGATTTCGATCGCAATTGAAATAGAGTTTTGTGTAGTTGAAATAAGTTGAGTTTTTTTTTACATTTCATTTCATGTAAAGTAAACCTTATTTCAACACTCTACGAGTATTTTAATCGCAATCAAAATCTGCTCTTCTGTCTGAGCCGATCTCTGTGTGACGGACACTTCGCCGTGTAGTTCCGGATTATTCTAAGGCAGAAGTCGGCAACCTTTGGAGTTGGTAGTACAACACAAGTTGGTTGTACAAAATCTCAAAGTTTTTAAACAGCTCCATTTTTTTCTATCCAACAATAAATTGTACGTGCGTGCATAAAGATTTTTGATAAAAACCGAATCCATCTACTCTTGAATGACAAAAATATTTTTGTATTCATATAAAAGTCTTAGGGAACCTTCTCCATGCCATGAGTGTGGTGCAACTATTGACTCAGCACACCACACAGTGGCAGAATGCGCAGGCTGGGGACCTCAGAGTCACCTCTTGGTGGCACTGATCGGCGGAGATCTCTCGCTGCGGAATATTGTATGCGCGATGCTCTCCAGTGAGAGGTGTTGGATGGGAATGGCCTTCTTCTGCGAGATCGTA
Source organism: Elymnias hypermnestra (assembly GCA_015832385.1). Taxonomy (NCBI): domain Eukaryota; kingdom Metazoa; phylum Arthropoda; class Insecta; order Lepidoptera; family Nymphalidae; genus Elymnias; species Elymnias hypermnestra. The sequence goes on from JACTOM010000067.1 coordinate 1,113,276, forward strand.
CTCTCTCTAAAGGAGGCCCGCGAACGAGATAGTAAGAATGCAGTAGATGCCCCCCCTCACCACCGAAGAAGGCTTGAGGCGGCGCATGTTTGCGCACCTGCTCCCGCTTGCATGAATCCTCAGTTGAACTCATCTGAGAAACCAGGTAAGAATGCGCAAGCTGATCGTCTGGTGTCTCACTCACGGATGAAAAGGGTTGTGCTGGGTTTCGCAGAGTCCCACACTCCCGAGTTACGGGTCGGGGTTAGTGCGTAAATGCATTTCCCAGTGAGAAAAAAAAGGAAACCTCTCGCGAATACGAAGACAGATGACAGACAAAAACAGCTGACCTCTAGCCCGGGTGAACGACCTCTAGATGCAGTTATAATTTTGTGTTTCAGTTTCTTTTTAGTAAAGTAATGAATTTTGTATGAAACTGTCGTTTCATTTAGCTGTACTTACACGATGGAGCGTAAATAATTATCTTTTTCCGTCCCATCATCAAAAGTTTCAATAGTACTATCGTCTTTGTTTTCGGGAGCGGTTTCCTAACACCTTGTATATACATGGTATTACTAATATTAATAATAAAAACGTTTAATGTAGAATGCAATAAAAATATTATCTATCTATCTATCTATCTGAATACATATGGAGAGGACACCAAGGAAAAAGAAAGAGAGGAAGGCCCTCATCACGCTGGAAGGATGAAATAATAGAAATCGCTGGTCCAAATTGGTGGCGACCAGCTCAGGATAGAGAGTAGTGAACATCGTTGGCGAAGGCCTTTACCCAACCCTGGGACCTCGCTAATAGTAAAACATAGTTTTATAGATGAAATAGCAAAATAACAGTACCTAAGTTAAGAAGCAATGCAACAGGGTCATATAAAGCCGTTTTTATTTTTATTTTATTTATATATCTGAATGATTAGATAGATAGATAAAATTCTTTATTGCATCCTGCAGTGAACCTGTCATAACTACAATTTAAACAAAATTTGCATACGAAACTAAACAGCTCCCTATTCTAAGGCATTCAAAGATCCACCTGAAGACACAAACAATTTCATAAAAATCGGGCCAGCTCTTTAGGACGAGTTCAGTGACATATACTTGTTCATAAGAATTAGAGAGATGTATAAAGAGATTGCCAGTGATGACCTACGGTTCTGAGACGTGGTCGCTGACTATGGGCCTCATGCGGAAGCTCCGATTCACTCAGCGTGCGATGGAGAGGGCTATGCTCGGAGTTTCTCTACGTGATCGAATCAGAAATGAAGAGATCCGTAGTAGAACCAGAGTCACCGACATTGCCCTACGAATCGCGAACCTGAAGTGGCGATGGACGTTGTAGGCCGAAGGTGCTGGAATGACGACCCCGCACCGGACGGCGCAGTGTAGGCAGACCCCCCACAAGGTGAACCGATGATATAAAGAGTGTCGCCGGTAGCCGCTGGAATCAGGCGGCGCAAGATCGGGCCTCGTGGACGTCATTACGTGAACCTATGTCCAGCAGTGGACGTCCATCGGCTAAAGCGCCGACGACGACGATAGAGAGAGAGTATTTTTTTTGTCGCTGGGAGTGTGGGTCTCCGCGAGGGTAAGCACTTGCAATACCCACTAAAACCCAGCGGGACCGCCATTAACTATGAGTGGGGAGCCAGAGGTTTGTTGAGGCATTCTTCTCTGGCCCTTCGATTGCAGTCGGCTCTCAGATATTCTTCAACGGGATTCTTAAACGAGATGACAGTCTCGCAATAGGAGGCACCCGCTCTCCCGGCCTGCTCACTGGTCATAGAGAGAGAGTATGAAAATAGTATATGATAGTATACAAATATTTATAGGCGTACACCACATACCTTTTAGTTTACTGTCTTTCTATGCTCTCAAGGTTGCCTAGAAGAAATTGCTATAAAAGCCATAAGACCGCCTTTATTCTAGCCACATCTTAATATATGTTTTACTCCTGAGTGTGTAAGATGTGTACAATAAAGTGAATATATAAAATTAAATAAATTGTTTAACAGATATCTTTCAATTAGAAGAATTCATTATTGAAACAATTATTTACACTTTTGCAAATGCTATGAAGTAACAGCGGATCTAATTAAAATGGTAAGGACGCCCGTGTGAAAAGCACCGTTAACTATTAGAACCACTACACACAAACTTTGTTAATAAGACTAGCGCAAAACAACCCATTCTTTGAATATAAAGACGGAAGAAATCTTATTTGCCTTCAAAATTTCTAAATAGGTTAATAACCCTCCACTGAGGTAATTCACGTATTTTTTTTTGCGCTGGGAAATGCCTTTACGCACCCCGATGAAAGATTTTCTAATCGGGAGTGTGGGACTCACAGATTACAGAATACCCACTAAAACACAGCGGATCCCTCCTCATCCATGAGTGACATCACTAGACGTTCCCTAGCTGCATTCCACTCTAGTGACCCGGATGACACCGACCACGAGGACCTATCACTCAATAGGGAGAAACATGAAGCCCATACGTGCGACTTCTGCCACCAAGGCTTCTCCGACGGGTAGGTAGAGCTTCAGCCTCTTGCTTCCTTAGTCTCCCATTTGCCTCCTTCAGCGAGATGACGGTCTCCCAAAAGAAGGCAACCGTCCTCCAAAAGTAATTTACGCATACTAGTGTTTTGCAAAAATTGTGGAAGGATTTAAAAAAAATCAAAAGTGCGTGCGTACAAAATCCACATGTCAGAAGTGAAATTTCCTTGGGAAGCTAATGTTTAAGTATTATATTTATACAAAAAAGGAAGATATGTTAGAAATTAACCTGTCATTAAGAGTGTCGAAAATCAATACAAATAACTTATTGAATTCTCAAATAACGAATTGTAAATAAAAATTCCACGTGTCTTTTGACAATATTAGAATTATATTTTATTAAAAATAGTAAATTAAATGACGTAAAATGTTATGTTATTTTAATTGATTGATTGGTGGATTAATAACAATACTTACTATTTTTATTAATCCGAAAGTAACTCTGTCTATCTGTGTGTGTCGAGCTTACACGCCAGAACTAGTGAACCAATCTAAATTAAATTTGGTACACAGATATTCTAAAACGGTAAGAAGCTCTTAGCAATAAAACACTACAAATACATCATTAAAATATATATGCGTATGTTTCTTATTTATAAAATAATTAGCCTAAATTATTACAACATTATTTCAAGCAGACGTCCTTGTGGCATTTATTTAATAATGATTCATTTATTTACTATCTATATTATAATCATTATTTCACAAACTACAAAAGACGTGCCAAGCCTTAAAATTGCACAACCAAAACTATCAAGGTCGGCGATGGTGATGACAAAGTAAGTTATAAAACTATTATATTTATAATCAGTTAAGTGGGAGCCCATTAACGTCCCACTGTTGGGAACAGACCTCCTCACTCATATAAGAGAAGTTTTTAAAGCCTAGACCCATTATAATCAGTATATTATTACAAAGAGATAAGTAACTTAATTTATTATCCCAAAAACGAAATACCTGATACAATGAGGTTAAGGTTATAAATTCACTATCTAAGATTATTTATCATATACAATTTTAAACATAGTATAATTTGTTTATCTTTAAAGATAACGGTTGATGCTTGTCCTACATATTTTAGGCTTTATACATTTTTCATTGTCCATGAGAGTATCCAAATATTACTTACCGGTCTACCCTATAAATGTATATTTATATTTATTTGAACGAGGTATTTTCTTTTTCTTTCTCTGTGTTATAATATACTTATTACAAATATAATGAATGCATTTATATTTGTTACTCTTTCACAAAAAACATATATTTCGTTTCGTTATACATCAACTTATTTGTATGTTTTCACACAAGAATTTACCGATTAAAAAAAAAATGTTCTACATTAGAAAGCCGCATTTTCATCGGGCGATATAGACTATATCAGTTTCTTAAAAATATTATATAATAGATGGTATCTCAAAGGGCTAGACTGGCAGTGCATGCTGGAGTGTTTGTGCCAACACTTATGTATGGTAGTGAAAGTTGGGTATGGCAGAAGAATCACAAAAGTAAAATAAATGCGGTAGAGATGAGAGCGTTGAGAAGCATGAGTGGATTAAAACTGAGTGACAGAGTGAGAAATAGTGTGATAAGAGAACGTTGTGGTATAAAAGAAGACGTAGTGACTAAAATTGAAAAAGGTATGCTTAGATGGTTTGGGCATGTAGAGAGAATGAATGAAAGGAGACTGACAAAAAGGATTTATGAGTCAAGAGTGAATGCGAAAGTTGGAAGGGGAAGACCGAGGCGAACGTTCCTGGACCAAATCCAGGACATTTTAAATAACGGCCAGGTCAAGAGTACTCTAAACCGACGAACTTGTATGAAAGGTTTAATGAGATTGAAAGAAGCGAAGGAGATATGCAAGGATCGTGGCAAGTGGAAGGATGTTGTCTCTGCCTACCCCTATGGGAATGAGGCGTGATGCTATGTATGTATGTATGTATGTTAAAAATATAGACAATCCTAAGAAAAATTAATGTAATCCAAGGTGGGAAAAAATTGGTCACAAAAAATCTATCACCGCGTGCGCTGGGGAAACTATTGAAGGTAGAACAAAAAAATGTTCTACAGTATTATAGAACGTATTAATATCTATAAAAAAGTCCACGATACTATATGTCCAACTACTATAGTTATGCCACTATAACTACTTTTTTACATTTTAAAAGTTAATAAAAGTGCCGACAATAATCAAACCATGTTATTTATATGTCTATATTAATTGTCACATTATTGAAGACCCTTACAATAAGTGTAAAATACTTTTTAAATTATTAAAAACGGACATTCCGTTCAAAAGATAAAACGAATTTTAAAATGTCAATCTAAACAAAATAACATTTTGATTGCAGCATATCATTCAATACCCGCGAGGCATTGCTAGTATTTTATATATTCCCTGTCCTAGAAATATGTAATTCATATGTATTTATACAATTATGAATCATTTTTTGTACTAAATTCATAGGCTATTTAACTTTTTTATATATAAATTAACCAGAATAAAGTTAACATTTATCGCGTGGTTGTAAAGAGTAAGGTAAATGATTTTTTATTTAATTTGTTTAGATTCAAATGCACTAATATATAATGACAGAGGATCTTTTAGTTCTATAGAATCAAATTGCAGGCACCATTCTAATGGGATGAATAAAATTATAGATGAGACAAATGAATAAAGCCGCAAATGTGAACAGCCTCTACACTACCTGCCGACCTAGATACCACCAGATAAGGTTAAATTAAAGATAACTCGATCTGCCGTCGCAAAATGGGAACACTGTGTGCAAACAATATTTTATTTAACCTGGCACGATAACAGCTGATGGTTTTGATGCTTAAAAAACAAGATAGGCTTCATAAAAACGGGAAATATATTAATACGTATTACCAACTTGTGATTTCAAAAAAGTTTTTCAACATCCATTTTAACATTGGTAACGTTTTCACACAAAAACTACTGTACTGGAAAAATTTTTCACCATTAGAAAGCTGCATTTTCACTGAGTGACATAAGTTATATTACTTGCTCAAAAAAAATAGGGATCCCAAATAATAATACATTAATGGTCACAAATAATTTGTTATCACGTGCGCTGCGGAAACTATTGATGATAGAACAAAAAAATGTTCTACAATATTATAGAACTTATAAATAAAATTGAAACTGTGATTGTTGTGGTCTCTTCGCAAAATACAGCGCAAAGAATCCCTCATAACCATAGATTAGAAGATCGTTTTTTGTCATTATCAGTTAACACGTTCCCTGCGCCATCATTTTCAAAGAACTTTCAGCTGGTACTTTGGAGACCTAAAAGATCTCGTAACTAACCTTTCTTGCGTTAGGGATCTAATCAGTCTCCTAAAAATTCAGTTTTCAAGTTTCCAAGAGTATCGACATGTTCCCTAACGTACGGATGAAAATAGTTATACTACTGTGCGTTAGGGACCTAATCCATCACTATTTTTTTATGTCTTTGAATTCACGTTTAAGTAGGAAGCAAATATGTATATTTGTCTTACTCATGCTAAAAGAACTTTACACGTTAGAGCCTCTCGGAAGGAGTGAAACAACACGATTATAGTCAACACACAATACCAAAGTCCTGCACGAGATCTGATAGATCTCGTAATGCAGCGAACGTGTTAACGATTCAAAAGTATTATAAAAGTTTGAATCTAAGATAATCTGATTGTGATAAAACTTATTACTTGCGAAAAAACAAAACGGACAGAAAACTAAACAGAACAGTTAACTGTTAGACCTCGAAGTTAAATTTATAGCCTACTTACTCTTTCGCAACGAAAATAGCGAAACATCCGGTTGTATCGGAAATAGATAAAATCTAACTTATAATCTACGATGACTGCAACACTTCAAATAATAACATAATTGTCTTGTACAAAGAAAAGTTTTTTTTTATTGCTGACAGGTTAACGTTTGATTGTTATTTTACATGGTGGTACACGGCAAACCAGTGTAAGATTAAAGCTTGCTAAACTGATAAGACGGGAACACAATTTTAAGCTTGGTGGAACTTCTTTGCTGGTAAGTAACCACCACAGAAGCCTCCCACCAGTCTAGATGCAAATATCTATGTTTTTATCCAGTCGGTTATCGAACCTAGGTCCTGTTAGCTAAGCGAGTCCTCACACCATTGCGACAAAAAAGCACATTCATAATTTATAATTAACTAGCTGTTACCTACGTTATTGGTCTAGTAGTTAACATTTTCGATTACAGACATAGGTTAATGTCCTGGGCTTGTTCTCTCCCTGGTTTTGTCGTATTCCCGTCAAATCAGACTATTAAAGTGAAGGAATGAAGAATACACTTATGTACTATGCCTGCCAATCTGCAGAGGAGCAGCTTGGTGAGTATATGCTCTAATAACCCCATCTCCTATGAAGGAGGAGGCCTGTGCCCAGCAATAAAACGTTAATGGGCTGCTACTTACATTTTTTACTTACTTTAAAACACGCGTAATTCCCGATCTCAAGTGAGTGAGGGATTTAAATGTTATACAACCATCTTTGGAGCAAAATATTACGCAGCCCATAGACAGGGTATAGGATACTGGATGAACCGAACAACATGGAACAACCAAGACTTTCATCCAGTGTCTTCAATGAACTCGAGTTTTTTAGCCACATAACCCATAAACCTTATAGTAACCGGGAAATTTGAGCGGAAAAGACCAAAGCGGACGTATTCTATGTGCTGCCCTCCAACACTCTCGCAACTCAGATCTTGGATGCAGTCCAAGAAAAGATAGTGTAGCATTGCATAAAAAACAAAACTCTCATGAGAGATCACGACCTATAATAAGGAAACGCATAAGAGAAACATATTTGCATTACTGTTTTTAAATAATTTGTGTGAGTTGTGATTAAAAACTAGAAGAGATAAATTATCTTTTAACAAGTTAGCGCTCTTCAAACTTACACTTTGTCGCTACTCACCTTCAGGTGAGATTTCAGTCGCTAACCTGTCATAAATAAAAAAATTAAACCTTTTCTTTGTATAAAGCTGATTACTAACGAAGCGAAAAGGCCACGAAAAAATTGCAGTTTTGTACGATGAGAGGTAAATTACATCTCATCAGATTAGAGCGTTACCATCATAAATTGGACTGCCTCATTGGTCTAGTGGTTAGCATGTTCGACTACAGATATGAGGTCCTGGGTTCGAGTCCCGGGTCGGAGCAATTCAAAAATCAATATTGAGTTTTCTTAATAGAAAACTCAATATTGATTGATTGAAAGATTTTCTTAATATTTGCCCGCAGTTGGGAAGTTGGCGGTGTGATCCACCCCCGTGCCTCGGAGAGCACGTTAAGCCGTCGGTCCTGCGCCTGATCTCTCTCCGGTCGTGTCGGATTCCAGTCACATCGGACCATGAGAATGAAGGAATAGAGAGTGCACTTGTGTACTATACCTGCCAATCCGCAGTGGAACAGCGTGGTGGGTCTATGCTCTAAAAACCCTCACTCCCCGGAGTGATGAGGCCTGTGCCCAGCAGTGGGACGTTAAAGAGCTGCTACTTACTTTTTACTTTTTTACACCATAAATAGTGTCGTTATTTACCATGAGATGAGATCCCTATTGTCAGCATTAAAAACATTATGAATCGAAGGTTCCTTAGTGCCCTATTCTGGGAGGATTACAATATATATTAGTGCAATTAATTCAAACAATTGCATTTTTAACCGACTTCAAAAAAAGGAGGAGGTTATCAATTCTCTATTTTTTTTATCTTTGTTACCTCATAACCTTCGACTGGGTGAACTGATCTTGATGATTTTTCTTTATATGTAAGGTGCTTGACGTAGGGTCCCATTTTTTAAAATCCAGTTCTGATGATAGCATCCATGAGAAAACCGGATAAGTGTTACATTTGCATTAAGTATGTGCGCGACAAATGGACGAATAACTCAAGGTCACGCAAACCGATTTCGTTGATTCTTTTTTTTATTGGAAAGGATATGCTTCAAGCGTTGTTTCATGATAATTTGGTTCGATTTTAACCATGGGATCCATGACAAAGTAACGGAACTCTTCAATCCTTAGGAGCAAATTTTATAAGATCTCCGGGTATATGAGTCACCTACCGTAACTTGGGTATGGTCAAGTGATTGTCGTAGTTAAAAATGATGCTCAATTGAACTCCTCAACGGCTTACAGTAATGATGCGATTTTTAGCAGAATATATAACTGTCTGTAATCAAATAGCAATGAGCTTACGTTTGTTGCTGCATTGCAATATTTATAAGGTGTATTATGTATAAAGCGGTGGTATCCGGGGGAGGGGGGACTTTTGCGTAATAGTTTTGTGCTTTTTTATGTTGTTGTTGTTGTGATGACCCCGACTCCAAATATAAGAATACGAAGAACTCTAAAAAAGAATACGCATATATTTTTAACTTTTTAGAGTATATATTTATTTGGAGTAATTTGTTTTAATGGCGGTTCTTTATATGTATTTTATTTTCTTCTTTAATGATTTTTCAATTAGCTGTCCTTTAATTGTTACTTTTTCTGGGATATTTTTTTAAAGAAACATATACAATTTAAGAATTTATAACAATTTCACTTAGTTATAAGAGGTGCATACACTTTTCTTCGTAAAAGCATCAATACTATTATGAAGGTACAACAAGTATTCAATATATATTTGTAGCAGACTTAAATATATAACGAGAGGGTTGTTTATATGTGACACACGTAATAAACAAGAATTCCTACGATGATGACATCAATGCCATTGTGTGATTTAAGATTGGGTATTGTTTAATGATCTTTAAACAAACTATGTGACTGCTCGTTATGAAACACTGTATTTATTTAGTGAATACAATATCTAACGTCACTGTTTATTCATTTTGATAACTGAAATACTTTCGTACTCATCATTGCTATGCGAGTTTACAGATATATTGAAAATACAACAGTAACTCTGCCTGTTTGATAAATTTTCATTCCATACTAATTTATCGTATAAAGGTATCCTTAGATAAGATCATAGCTTACCTTTTCCGCAAATTTCATTGAGGATCAGTCATTTTGTAAGATAGAACGCGGAAAAATTGATTTTAGGAAGTTGTTTATAAATGAAAATTAATTTGCAGAGAGTGAGGTTAGGTTAGGTTCACGCTTTACGTGATTTAGTATTGAGATTTTAAAGATTTAGTAATGAAAATATCTTCCAACCGCTCTACTGAACATCTGTTTCTGTAGATCTGACTCATTTACAAGAGACCAGCGAATTAAATGGCAAAAACGCATAATATTCTCATTCCCAAAATGTAAGTGATATAAAAATTGGTGACAAAAAATATATACCGTGTCTTGACTTTAAAAATCAAAGGTAATAGTAATATAAGTATCTGCCTCATTGGTCAAGTGGTTAGCTTTTTCGGCTACCGTCATGAGGTCCTAGGTTCCAGGCCAGGAATCCAAATTGATTTTGAGGTTTCTATTTAGAAATTTGTTGGCGTGGTTCTTCTCAACTACAGTTGAGGGGCGCGAGCCTCGAGGGACCGCCTCCTGTCTCAGGCATCAATTTGATGCGTGGTAATCTTTTTTACCCGCAATGATAGGGGCTGGTTCCCGCTTGCTGCGCTAGCAGGTCCATCCAGGTCAAGTCAGTGAGTTGTCAAATCCGGGTATCGCCACTGCTATTGCGATGTATTGCCCGTCATTAACGCCTACGCCAGGAGGCGGTGACAGCAGGACCTCAAAAGGGAATGGACGCCCAGTGTTTGCTACTCTTGGGTACTGGCTGACAATGCCGTGAAAGTGTGTACGTGGGGAGTGGTCCGCGTGGCAGAACATACTCCTCGCCAACTTCCGGATGATTTCCTCCACGGTGGGTGTCCTGGTGTCACGGTGGATGACATCATTTCACACTATGTACTAAGTCTGTCTACCAGCTCCACAGTGGAGCAGCTTGGTGAATACAGGCTCTAAAAATCCTCCACTTATAAAGGAGGCTGCTACTAACTTTACTAATGTATATTGGAAAATGGATGGGCTTATGACAATATTTTACATTTTTCTAGGCGATGCATAGCTTATATAGCAAACAGCAGAAGTGCTGGATTCAATTCTAGGCAGGGCTGATATAGAAATTAGTATTCTAGTTTGTCTGAGTCTTGAATGGCAGCTTTGGTTATGCCGAGCTACCACCCTATCAGCAACTTCTTTATTAATTGCATCGTCATTTATCAGGTGAGATCACAATCTATCCATAACCTGTCAACAATTTAAATAATACAAAGAAAACCTCGAGTCAAATCGGTCTAACCGTTCCAGAGATATTTAAGTACAAATAAACATATATTAATATAGTGTAAACAACTTGTGTATAAAGTAAACTATGAGATTTGAAGTAGTAGTAGCAGCCCATTAACGTCCCACTTCTGGGCACAGGCCTTCTCACTCCGAGGAGCGAGGGTTTTAAGAGCATAGACCCACCACGCTGTTCCACTGCGGATTGGCAGGCATAGTACACAAGTGCACTCTCTATTCCTTCACTCTCATAGTCCGATGTGACGGGAATCCGACACGACCGGAGAGAGATCAGGCGCAGGACCGACGGCTTAACGTGCTCTCCGAGGCACGGGGGTGGATCACACCGCCAACTTCCCAACTTCGGGCAAATATTGAGAAAATCTTAATAGAAAACACAATATCGATTTTGAATTGGCCCGATCCGGGACTCGAACCCAGGACCTCATGTCTACTCGAACATGCTAACCACTAGACCAATGAGGCAATCACTAGACCAATGAGGCAGTCAGCAGCAGAGATTTGAAGTATTACTTGTATTTAGAGACTAAACGGTGAAAAGACAATAATTCCGATACAATTATACGTATTACCGTTCGTTATGTTTTGTATTTGTAATTCAGTATCTTGAAGTAGGCCACTGCTCTGTAACAGTATCTAATTATCATATATTAATAACTTAGCGATTGTTGTCGGGTGGTTTGTGGGTTTTGTATTACAATAGAATAATGATGTATAGATCAAACTGATATTAGTGTAAATGTATTAATAGATTTCAATTCTCTTCTAGTTAAACAAAAGGAACAGGTAAAAATCAAGTTCAAGTATCGCTAAAAAAAACACCTTTACGTGTCGGTATTAAATCTTTTCATTGTATATCTGTCTATACGTCTGTTTCTTTTTGACAAGCGTTTACTATCAAATAGACTTATTTCTGTACAGACTATCATTTGTAATCACTTTTACATAAGATATTCGAATTTTCATCAATATCGGTCAAGTTCTTACGTTACTTACTTTTAAAGTTGTATTAATATTTATCACATATAGAGCCTAATTCTTTTTATTGGTTATCACTTGTCTGGTATCACACCTGATGGTAAGTGATGATATAGTCTAAGATCAAAGTGCAGTAACGTGGTGAAAGGTAATTTACCTCTTATAGTTTCAACACAACATCGAACTAAAATGCAAATCTTTTGATTGATTTATTTGCGGGTAGAAAATAGAAAACGCAATTCCTTAAATGACAAGAATTGAACGCAGTATCTCTGCAAGCAAAGCCAATACACAAGTGTATATACATATTAATACAGTCTGTACCTCATAGCATTTGAGAAGGTACAAATTTGGTTAGCATAAAAAAGGTTATAGTGAGCCAACTTTAGTAAATAGACATATGGTGCCGTAAACTTTTTTTTAGAGCTTTAAAATGGAAACAATTTTGTCATACATGATTGTTGCGAAACTTAAACCGTTTACGAAGCACACGCAGCGGAAGCGCTAAAAAGGAAAGAAATCCGATTTTGAAACATTCCTTATTGGTACAAAGCTTCTATTCGTATTAGTATAATAATATATAGCCTATAGCCTTCCTCGATAAATGGGCTGTCTAACGCTTGTAACTGTATCGACCTCACTCATCAATACTTAAAATAATTTTTTTTTTCACATATATAAAAATATACATAAACCATCCTCTCGCATCTGGCATAGTTTAAAAGCATAGTTGGAGTATAATAAATATAAATATATTTGGCCATGTATGATCGTCCAGCTAGTTAGAACCCATTAATATGTTGTATTCATAGTAATCCAAATCCTTTTAGAGCGTCAGAGGTAAAGAGAATGTGAAATTTGATAATCTTAATATTATTTTATTATATCCATAAGGCATTACAAATAGTAATTTCAGGGAACATTAATTATATGTTAAATAATATCCATTGGATCAGTAGTTTTTGTTTTAATAAAATAAAACACAGTCATCTCACGGATGACTGTGGGATAATATTATAATGTATCATAATAGCCATCAAGGAAGGTCTATCAACAGACTTCTTTTCTATCGCATATAAAAATAAGCAGTAAGTGGAGTAACCACTTACCGCTGAAGGAATCCCTACCATGGGCACCCAGGTACCTTCTAATACTATAATATGAATAAGGTACCAGAGTGATCCAAAGACTGGCTCCACACCCGCCAGGGATAATGAACTCCGACCCGTGCTATGAGTTCCCCTCCCTGGATAGGGATTCCTGTTTATAGTGCGCCTGCGGCGTATGATCTTTCGATGGTTGTGTCATCGGGACTAAAGCCCGGATATGTTTTGTCAATATGTAGAGACAAGTCTCTAAGGTATATTCAAACGAGGATCGAAATCCATATATTTTGTTAGCCGAAGCTGTGATGAGGCATTAGCCATGTTTGTAATGCGCAAAGCGCGATTTCGTTATAATGGGATATATAAATCACCAATGCATCTTGTCAGATCAATTACACAGATCAGGAGTATCTGGCAGGCGGACCACACCGCATATATTACACATGTTTTAAGTCCAGTGTTAGACTAGATCGATGTATGTATCTCCACCTCGGTGGGATTCGTGGTATAATAATAATAATCACATATTTTAAGTCTTGTGATCGACTGCATAGATGTATAATATGTCACCACCTCGGTGGGAATGTTGTATAATTATATAATATGTTGATCCACATATGCTAGGCCTCACACCCACACAGAGTGTCCAGTCGCTGAGCTCTCAACCCAACAAAAGCATTGGTTCATTATATATTCGTGGCAAGCCACTGAAAGCAAAGGGATATGCAGGCCACACTGTCTATAAGCTAGCCCGCAGCCTTGATAATAAAGGCCCGACCAGCGGCCCTATCTCTATGACATGCTACAATGTCATTTTTATTACATTTAATAGTAAGCTAAGAGATTGTCCCTAACAGGCGAACACTTCACATGTGAGCAAGCCCACAAGATCAGTGTTCATTTGTCCATCACTGCTACGCAGAAGCTAACGCAACGCCTAGCAACATTCGGTCATGGCTCTAGCACTACCGATTAACGATGACGACGCTTATAGCGCCGGATCATCAATCAGTAACATTTCAGAAACCACATTGTACTAGCACTACTCTAGAGTCCTAGGCGTCCAAAGTTATGCGAGGCTCACTGCCATAGCCGAGGCTACAACAGGCCTGAAACACAACCCGTATCACCCAAAACAACTACAGTAACTTTGATTGTCTGCCGTCAAGGTGGAGCGAGGCTCGCTGTAACACAATGGCCACAGGCCTGAAACCCCGCCCTAACGACGAACAGCCTGGGGAAGCCCTTGAGCGAGGCTCGCTATAAAGATCGAAATCAATACAGGCCTGAAACCCAAGACGACCCCAGTACGCACCAAAGTAATATTCAGTACGATGTCTTACACTACTTCATGGAGTCACCTCCATAAAGTATCATTTAAGACACCATAATAAGCTGGAGTCGAACCCCAACCTCTCCTAGTGAAAGGTAGGATCGCAACACCAACTGTAGGCATGCCGAAGCACGCTCGTTCGAAATAGTCAAGATAAACTCAACTAATATGTGTATCGCCCCAGTAGTAATGTATGACATTTATTATTTTATTTATAATATTTAATTATAATTTAAATATTGTTTTAATAATCTATACGTGTATCCGACTTTAATAATATTTTGTAATTATTTGCTTATTTAATCAACTTAATATATTAATTTTATTTTATGATTAATAAATAATATATTTTTATACTCTTTTTATATATGTATGAAATTATGAAAAATCCATAAATATAATTATTTATGTACGGACGAGTCCGTTACACACTGCAATAATTTTTCACATCAGACCTGTAGTTCCTGAGATTAGTGCCTTCAACTTTATAATATAACACATACCTATTTATTACTTGAAGCCAATGTTATCGTTACATCAAAACAGTCTAAAATTAACGCGATTTAACACAAAGCACCAATTTCGGCCAACACTTTCTCGAACCTTCTCAAAAGTAAATGCAAATAATGCACATTCCTTTGTCGACGTTAATCTCCGCTCGTACGTTACGGTTTCTAATTCTTTTAACGTTCACCGTAAAAACTATATGATTATATCTGCCGCGTTCACGGAGAGATTTCACTAAGAAGTTCATATAAACGAAGTAGACACGTAAATTCTAATTCTAATTCTAACTACAGATTATTTTAATTATCCATATCGAAAATCCATTGAAAACTTGTTTCATGTACATGAAAATATGGACACTTTTTAGAAAAAAATTATTACACGTCATGTAAGTAAGAGTAAGTAGCAAGGAACAGTTCTCTGTAGAAAATATGTGTAGCTCTAAAATACAAAATCTAGGAAATATGCTCTAAAATAAAAATTTGTTTTGTTCTACGGCAATACGTCTCGTAATGAGACTTCCCCCTCCACCACGCGCGATGTGTTACAGTCCTTATTTAGCGTAATAAATTCTTTGTTCTTTTATCTACCTAGTGGTGTAATGGAATTTCGGGTGGGGGTAACGGATATATAGCTACAACACCAAACTCTAATCCCCGATTTTGGTATCGTTTTTTTAAATCATTATTAGGCTTAATTGTCGTGGTCTCAATTAACTCTCAATAACTACAAAAAAGTTTTTACTTAAATCAATATAACCTATTTATAAAAATTATCAAAACCATGTCAGTTAACAATGAGGAGCAATTCAAGTAACACAAGAAAACGCTAAGGTGAAAAAATTTCCTGTATAAACATCGCGACACGCATGAGTGGAAAATGATTATATACACTCGTGTAGGAGAAAATGATAAGATAACGGAACTCTATTTGCACGGAACTGTAAATTATGTCAGTACTCTAGTGCATGTAAACGTGACATAATACGGCACGTGCAAAATATCATACAAAATTGAAAAAAATATATAATATCCATAATATAAATGAAGACGTAAACCACAAAAAACGCAGCCTTTAACCTTGAGGCTGTATAAAACAGGACTCTGAAGTATTTTAATTACACAAATAAATTATGAGAGGATGGTATAAGGGACTTACTCCTTCATTGACCAAGATCCCTTAAAACAAAGTTTTAAAAAAATCCTTTAACCTTTTAACAATCAGTTACATACATCAGCTAAGCATGTTTCCATTGGGAAATATATTTGTATTTGCTTTAAAAAACTCTCGACATGAGGAGGAGTAACACAAGTTTATGAACAAATATCTTTCTGATACTCTGGGTGTAGATGAATAGTGTTCAAAGGGGAAGAGGCGGTTAATCAGTCCTCGTCCTTAGAAGAATAGAAGCATCCGAAGCATCTCTTCTTCCAAGGACAGAAGTCATTCCCACAAGTGCATTTCATCACACCACTAGTCATAACACATACTAGAGAGGGAATCATATCGATCGAATGATTAAATAATTTTAAATAGTTTTATTAGACAAACGAACGCGTGGGTCAAGTAATAATGCAGAGCCAGGAGAGCAGCCTATACAGAAGATAGAATGTTAATAGCCCCTTGAATAGTTTCATGTTTATAGCCTGTAATTTCAAGTAAAATCTCAACAACAAGTACGCAGAAAAGAGATCGTCTAGAACCTAGTCTCTAGGTGCAGTTGATGATAAAGTTTCTGTGGTCCCAAACATGGGACCCAATGTCCTTTTTTTGTCCAACTGCCTCATTGGTCTAGTGGTTAGCATGTTCGACTACAGACATGAGGTCTTGGGTTCGAGTCCCGGGTCGGGCCAATTCAAAAACCAATATTGAGTTTTCTATTAAAATTTTCTCAATATTTGCCCGAAGTTGGGATGTTGGTGGTGTGATCCATCCCCGTGCCTCGGAGAGCACGTTAAGCCGTCGGTCCTGCGCCTGATCTCTCTCCGGTCATGTCGGATTCCCTTCACATCGGACTATGAGAGTGAAGGAATAGAGAGTACCCTTGTTGTGTACTATGCCTGCCAATCCGCAGTGGAGCAGCGTGGTGGGTCTATGCTCTAAAAACCCTCGCTCCTTGGAGTGAGGAGGTCTGTGCCCAGCAGTGGGACGTTAATGGGCTGCTACTTAATGTCCTTTTTTTATAATTAGATAAAGGTCTTGAAAAGACCTTCTTGATCCTAACAGCGTGTCGACGATGATTTGTCTCAAGAAATGTTATAATTTGATATCGTCCAGATATCTTTATAACAAATCGGTAGTAGACATAAAAATTAGGTTATAAATTATTGATTTGACGGGATTAACTCATTTTTATTAAAAAGACAATTGTATAAGAGAAACTAATGGGAAAACATATGTACATTAACTGAATGGAGGTAGCAAATTAATGGTAATTAACGATAATGTGACAAAATCACATGATTGCTGTTTTTATCATTATTTGTAATCCGATGTGAGAGACCACAAGTCAAAGACTAGCATGATCTGGTAACCTTTTCTTACTACGACTAGAATTTCTCCTACCCTTGGATTAAATAAGGTTCGGATTACGTAGAGAGAATGAATGAGAGAAGACTAGTAAAAAGAAATTATGAGTCAAGAGTGAATGGGAAAGTTGGAAAGGGAAGGACCAAGGCAAACGTTGCTGGACCAAATCTAGAACATTTTAAATAAGGGTCAGATCAAGAGTACTCTAAGCCGACGAACTTGTATAAAAGGTTTAATGAGAATGAAAGAAGCGAAGGAGATATGAAAGGATCGTGACAAGTGGAAGGACGTAGTCTCTGCCTACTCCTATGGAAATGACATGTGATGCTATGTATGTATATGTCGGAGTGCAAGAGTCTGTGGATCGCTGGTCCGTGTGTAATAGTCTGTGGAACGCTGGCGCCATCTTTGTGTCGGCGTGGGGGCAGAGTCAATAAGTGTCGGTCCGGCCCGTCTCTCGGGAGTCCGGCCGGAGTGGTCGACTATTGAAACTGTCGCGTTTCTAGCTATTATTGTTAATGAGTTTGTGGAAATTGATATCGGGAACATTAAGTGATTGAACACCAACTTTACCCACGAACGCCCACAGAATAAGAAATTAAATAATGGATCCAATTAACAACGATGTCGGCGGAGAACCGTACGCCCTTGTGCTTTATGCTTCTCCGTTCTCTCTTATTCTTTCGACATATATATGTTTAATGAAACTGCTGAGTAACGTATCATTGGTATTCCGATGTATAAAGACAACGAACTGTGCCATCTTACATGATATTATATAGTAATGATGACTGGCAAGGTACCCATTTTACCACGTCGTATCACGTATCGCATAACGTAACCATATTTGTGCTCGTGTTGCTGTGATTGCGCTATTGTCCTTTGTGTATTATATCTGATGTCATGAATAAATACGTTCATTATATAAATTTTTCCCACTGTGTAACATTTGATTAAAGATTCATGCAAATTGGATGCTAATTTGGAAGAATAGTGACTCAAGATATTGGAATCAGTGTTTAAGACACTACGCAAATAACAAAAAAAAAGACATTATTTAATATAATAAAATTCTTATTCAACGACCTATTTGTATATGATAAACAAATATATATACGTATATGTGTGGAGTATAAAACGTCTGTGTCTCTTTAATCATGAGTTTCTTTTTACTTAAAATATATTTAGTAGTAGTTGCAGGCTTCGTGGGAAGGTAGACTCTTTCTACCCCGCCTTGGGATCTGGAGGCGGAAGTCTTAGCCAACACCTATCGGCGCTGGAGGGATGCCCAACTACGGGAAGAATATTCTGTACCGGGTAAACTTGAGTTTGATAAGACTTATCATCCTCACAAAGTGGCGAAATAGACTTCGGAAGCCGACAGCGTCTATGAGTGGGCCGGACACACGGCATGATGATACCACAGGTCCACCTCTCACAGGTCTTGTGTTGTGACACAGCTGTTTCGGCAAGTACCTGTGTGGAGTGGCCGCGAGCCGACTGAAGAGTGTCACGAGTATGGTTTCGCCATTGACACGGCAGAGCAGACATTGGTGACATCCCCACATTGGACGGAAAAGAGAGCCGCTCTCGTGGCTTCTATTGGATGTGTTGACCTCACATTGCCTGCCGTAGTTAAAGCTATGGTGGGCATTGAGGATTGCTGGAGAGCGGTAGTTTCCTTCTCCGGGGAGGTGATGGCGCAGAAGGAGCATAGCGGCTGAGGGAGCAGAACGTAGCCGCTCTGGCCAATAGCAGGCGCAGGGTCGGACGCAGACGGGCGGCCAGGACCGTCGTCTTCCCCCCTAGAGGTAACCTCTAAGCAGCAGGTACGGGGTTTTTTGCCCGACAGAGAGGTCCCTAAGATTGTGGATGGCATGCGGATGCTCCAGTCATGCCACTCTACGAAAGTACGAAAAATCAGTAAAGAGGGCCCTTATAGCAAGTGGCATCGCCATCGGGTCGCTGCGGTCGGTGCCCTTGCCATCTCAAGGTGACGCGGAGGTCCGACACCGACGGGTTTATAGCCGGTAAAAGTCCGGCATAAACCAGAATATGCCCCCAGTGATGCTCTGGGTAACCATGACGATTTTCTTGTCGAGAGAAAAAAAAATTATTGACTCTTTCTACGAGTAATCTCGTTGAAGATGAGCGCCTGATTGTTCACTTTAAGAGACCTATATTATCGGATTGGACTATAACTTCCGATGGTCCTTTCCTTTACGAAGATCTGAAGGCTGGTGATGGATAAACATCTCCTCTTCTCTTCGAGCAAAGATGAATAAATGAATGCAGGTTTCCTCAAGATGTTGTTCCTACATCGAAAGGCTAGCAAATGGAAGATGAATGTGAAGTCTCTTGATAAAGGCTTGCGTGGGTACCAGCCCATTCCCTCTCCCCTAAGAAAGGAGGCGGGTGAATGTGAATTAATGTAAATGTATAAACTCATGCTCTTGAATCTAACATCTTTATTAGTGTTGGATAACTACTTAAGTGGAATTATTCAAGTAAAAAAAACGTACTTTTTTTGCGGTAGGGTCCCATCTAAAGACTTTGCTACAGGCCCTAGATGGTAGTTATGCCACTGCTTAAGCGACAAAAATGTTTTTTTTTTTAAATCTAAATTTAAAGGAGCTTGGTCCAAATTGGACTAAGACGCTCCGTACAGTCCTCCATTTACATATCTAATGAAATGAAAATACCACTAAACAATATACTAATAATAAATAATATTACATACTTCGGAGTCCTTTTTTATATAGCTGTAACAGTGCCTTGGCCATCGCCGCAAAAGGGTGAGCCAAGGCGCCGTTACAGCCACCAACCTCCCGAAGTGTAGGAAACCGGGACATAATCTCATGTCGCTCTGGCGCGTTTCGAACACATTCCATCAAAATATGATACAGATCTTCTGGTCTGCAACACTCAGGGCAATTAGGTGTAGGAACTTGTCCCATCAGAAATCGGAACTTATTTGATGGAATATGTCCGGACCGCATTCTTAGGATATGCACAGCATCCTGGCGTTTTAGAGAACAATTGTCAATCCAAAATTGAATCGGTTTCGTCTGCATGGTACGGTACCATATCCCTTTGTCTCTAGATCGTAAGTCAAAGTATTCGTTCCACAAGTCAGTACATTTATTTTTTATCAGATATATACATTCGAAATAATTAGGCGAACTTTTTATTACATCGCCTTCATAGGTCGCCTGGTCAGCAAGTAGTTCCACTCTGTCATTCTCGCTTATACCTATATGCGAGGGTATTCACTGAATTTTTATAATTTTGTTTAGGGATATAAGTCTCAAATTAATTTCGATAGCGCGATAGGCTATGGGAAATCCTCGAAAAGTCGAGGTACATCTAGCCAGGTGTTGGAGTGCACTTTTGGAATCAGTTAAAATTACAAAATTGTCGAGATTTAACGAGCTAATATAGGATAAAGCTTCAACAATAGCTATTAGTTCTATATGCATGATGGAAATAACAGATTCAATTTTAAATTTTACCTCCATTCCCGTTTGTGGGTCAAAAAAAGCTGCACCAGCTCCACTAGTAACTTTAGAACCGTCAGTATATATTTGATAAAAATGACCATATTTTTTATGTAAATACTTTGTACATACTTCATTAAGATTCGTCACGTTAACTGACAAAAATGTTACAACTGAATTCCAGTTGCTTAGGGAAGCTAAATATTACACATTGCAAACTACAAAACTATATTTAAAAGAGTAAGAGCTGAATTTATTGCAGGTTTCTTCTCGGCGGAATTAACTTTCGGATCCGGTGTTTGATTTTTTATCAACGGACAGGCTACTGATGATTCAAAAATGCTTTCAGAGCCTTGAATAAAGAATATTTGGATTCTGAAGAGTGGGAATCGTACAAGTTGTTGAAAAAACCACCAACATTTTTGTCGCAAATTCATTGTAGTCTGGCATAATGTATAACGGATGTGGGTTGTTACATTTAAACCATGAAACTGTTATCAAGTCGTATTGTATTGCGTAAGCGATAGCGTAATGCAAAATAGAAACGTTTCTACGCCTTAATTTTAACAAGGCTGTGTTACGAATACTTGTCACGACACCTATGTGAAACTATCTCAGAGAAATTGCTCAAAAATATGATATAATTGTTGTAAAATCACAATAATGATTACAAGTCATGTAGCCTGTGAAGATCACACTGCTGGATACAGGCCTACGCACTTGTAAAAGAGAGTTTTTATAGCATAAACCCACCACACAGCTCCAAATCCCAACTCCTTGGGTATACAGATATCCTGACAATGTTTTCCTTCACCAAAAAAACAATTGAGAACGTCGGCCTTTTGTGATATGAGAAATTTAGTGGTGTCTTTTTTTCTCACTGGGTAAAGGAAATTCGGTTGTATTTTATTGACTTCTGAACATTTATTTACCTAAAATCGTTTATATATTTTGTTCTAATAATACTTACCTAAATACAAACTTCAAATAGGCAAAAATCAATCATTAATAACGAGTTTCGCCATAAATCCCCGAGATCAGGAATTACGCGAGAAACAGTCGCTTTATAAAATTAATATTAGACTCCTAGGAATAAATGTTAATAAAATTTGTTACAACTTTATTTGGATTAAAACTTTTTGTAAAATGTCGTGATAAACAATAGAGACGACAAAAATTATACAGTTTTATTGCAGTTTGCAGCATTGCAGTAGTATAATTTAAGGGTCCGATTGCGAAGATAAGATTATAGTTTATAATGATAGCTTTGTCTATATCTAAAATATATAGTTCTTATGTCACAGTTTTAGTCTTTATACTCTTCCGAAACGGCTTGACCGATTTTGATGAAATTTTATATATATAGTCAGTAGGAATAAGAATAGATTTATAACAAATTTTTACACCCCAAGTGTTAATGGTGGTTCACCACAAAAAAATATAAATTTTTGGTTATTTTTGATGGTGTGGAATTAAAAAATACATTTAGTCTTAAATTTTCAACTTCCTACCACTGATCCCTATTTATTTTTATAGCGATAATATGTTATATGGCAAAACAATGTTTGCTGGGTTAGCTAGTTATATATATTAATATAATAAAGAGTAAACATTTATGTTTTTGTATGTAGGTTTGTAATGGTTTAACACCAAAACTACTGGACCGACTTCAAAAAAAATTTGAACATTAGAAAGGTGCATTTTCACTACGCGACATAGGCTATATTACTTTATCAAAAAAAATAGGGATCCTTAATAAAAATGCATTAATTTAACCCAAGGTGTTAAACAAAAAACGTGTTATCGCGTATGCTGCAACAATTATTGAAGATAGAACAAAATAATGTTAAACAGTATTATAAAACGTAATAATATCTACAAAAAAGTCTGTAATACCATATGTCCAACTACTGTAGTAATGCCACTATAATTACTTTTTTGCATTTATGAAGTTAATAAAAATGCCGATAATAATCGAACTATGTTATTACAACCTTTTTATTAATCTTTATTCTATTTATATTTTATTAAAAACCGTTTCAATACCTGTAAAATATTTTTTAAATTATTAAAATCGGACTTTCCAGTCAAAAGATATAATGAGTTTAAAAATATCAAATCAAAGTAATGTCATAATATATTGTAGTAGTAAAACGATGATCATATTGATTTTGTTTGTAGTGTACCATTTTATTCACAGTAAGTAAGTAAGTAAGTAGCAGCCCATTAACGTCCCACGTCGGCACAGGCCTCCTCGCTCCAAGGAGCGAGGGTTTTTAGAGCATAGTACACAACAAGTGCACTCTCTATTCCTTCACTCTCATAGTCCGATGTGACGGGAATCCGACACGACCGGAGAGAGATCAGGCGCAGGACCGACGGCTTAACGTGCTCTCCGAGGCACGGGGGTGGATCACACCGCCAACTTCCCAACTTCGGGCAAATATTGAGAAAATCTTAATAGAAAACTCAATATTGATTTTTGAATTGGCCCGACCCGGGACTCGAACCCAGGACCTCATGTCTGTAGTCGAACATGTTAACCACTAGACCAATGAGGCAGTTTTATTCAAAGGTTTACACATATATAATATAATACGAGTTAATTAACAAAGTGTTTGATTGCACCAACATTACCCACGAATGCCCACAGAATAAATAATTAAATAATGGATCCCGTTAATGACGATGTCGGCGGAGAACCCTACGCCCCTGTGCTTTATGCGCTCCGTTCTCTCTTATTCTCCGACATATATATCTATCCTAGAGTAAATAAAAACTAAGTGAAATAAAGCTTTTATATTAACAAAAGTCAATCTACAGTTTAGCTTAGTAGACCAGATCGGTATCTACGTGGATGAAACCGCGGGATAATACAAGTTTATATATATATTTTACTGTTGTAAGAAATCTTGGGCTATATCCTAAGTAAAAGAAGTCGCGGTCATCACCTAGTTCAAATAATAAACTTGTTCGCGACACACCATGATTGCCTTGTAAAGCTCGACGGAAATAACATGCTTTCCCATGATTATTAACAGTACTTTATGATGGTGGTCTCATTCTGGGAAAGGTCGATGGTATCTTTTAGAGTAAGTTTCACCATTGTCACGACCACCATTAATGGGTAATGGTACCAGATTAAGTACATGCACACTTTCTCATCGTTAATCATCATATTGAGAATAGTTCATTCGGTCGAAATTCGTACTTGTGACTTAGTTTTAATGAAATGAGAGAAGAAATTTACGAAATTGTACTTTCTGCGTCTTGAGGTCTGAACTGGTGGGAGACTGACCGTGGGTACCATCTCACCAACAACACTGCGTTAAGATACGATGCTGTGTATGTACCATAACCCTTAGATTGCCTGACATGATACGATAGTTACTGTCTCCAAAATATGCGTAGAGATAACACCAGACAATAGACGAAACAAATATAAATCCGTTACAAAGTGACCGTTACTAACATGTTTGTGGTATTTAATAAACTGTGGGTGTTTATTAGTGATTATTTGTGTTTTTGATTTTATAAATGATGTGAATAACAATGAAAACTCTTGAGGTAAGTTTTAATTTTGAAGATATGAGCCTATAAATACAAGACGGACTTTTTCACTATCTCAAAGTTTAGCGCAATATGACGCTACACCAGTCTTAATTTAATAAACAAGAGATAACATTGTATAGTTTAACTATTAGCGAACATAAAAATTATAACATTTGGTAGTGTTTCAGGGACATTTAAGTCCCAAGAGCCACTTTAGCGTAACTCGACCCGCGGGGCAATCGATGCACGAACGTCCAAGCGGGAGCAGGACAATCTACTGTTATTTCCGTTAACCAAGCGCGGACAGTCAACATGTTAGTTATCTTTAAAATTGAGACAGATGTAGAGATAGACAATAAAACATATTATACTCTTATACCCGTGCTAAGTCAGCTCGTTTGATTTTATACCAGATCTACATTCTTTTTAGCAACATAAACTGTACCATCGTCTATAAAAAGATCGATACATATTAACCAAAACACCGATCATCTAATTATCCCTAATAATTAATTAATACTTAATTCTTGATGCGATAAGGAAATGTCTTGACACCAAAAAACATCCGGGAACCAAGTAATAAATTTTAAGTTATTTGTACGTGATTTCATACTTTCAACACAATAACGGTAATATGCAATTTTGGACCACTTTTTTATGTTTTCACTTCAATATCGTATCAATTATGAAAACATTCCGCTATTTTGATTACAAACAGATCCTTGAATTTCATTTAATATTTACTATTCCAAGGCCTCGTTGGTTCTTAATATTTGCCCGAAGTTGGGAAGTTGGCGGTGTGATCCACCCCCGTGCCTCGGAGAGCACGTTAAGCCGTCGGTCCTGCGCCTGATCTCTTTCTGGTCGTGTCGGATTGCCGTCACGTCGGAATATGAGAGTGAAGGAATAGAGAGTACACTTGGGTACTATGCTTGCCAATTCGCAGTGGAGCAGCGTGGTGGGTCTATGCTCTAAAATCACTCTCTCATATAGTATTTGAGGACGTTAATGGGCTGCTACTTACTTACTTAAGCCACTTGTTGCACATTTTCATGTCGCTGATCACGCATTTCATCCGTAAAAATTTTACCCTCATGCGCCTAAAGAAGTTTCACTTCATTAAAGGCAAAAACACGACTGTGCTTTACATCTACACGCCTGAAGTTTATCTTTATCTCTTCACCAACTTATATCTCCATTTCAACTTCCATGCGACTTACCCAATCACACTTTTCGTCACACTTACGCATTCACAGCATACTCCCAAAATCACGCCAGGGTTACTTTTGTATCAGCTGTGTAAGGAATTTAGGCTCCTAATTCGGTCCAAAATTTTAAATTATTTTATAGGTATTATAATTTTTTAGTACCAATTCGCTTTCATCGTTACTCGGAAGTTAATTCTGGACAGCATTTCCGTACTGCATCACGCGATGTCGCGATTCAACGCACGACATTTGAGGCTTCCGCGTATGCCCGTTATCTGGTCTAATCAATTAACAGTTGAAAGCGTGGCAAAAACTATACAGTTTTTGTAAACTTTTGCGAGTAATGGCTTCATTCTTAAGTCGACAACTCGTTGTTCACTACATGTGGGTCAATCACCTATCATAATGATACACTGCTTCATTGGTTTATGGATTAACTTGTTCTGTTATTCACGAGGTACCGAAGTTAATCACTACAAATTTCTTATTGTTAAAAAAGTTTCAATATATCGAAAGACCGATCATGTGGCTTCGAGTTAGACATTCAAAAACTTTATGTATTCCAGAATGACTGTTTTTATTCGTTAGCACCGTTCTTCTGGAATATTTAGTAAACAAAATTGTATATTAGTCCTTCTTACTATGTAACAACGTTTTCCGGGTCAGCTCGTCTAAATATATAATTTCTAACTTATCTATATAACTACATGATGAGCAAATTGTAGATTAGGAAAGCAACCTTCAAGCAATGTTAGGCAGAGTAAATGAAAGCAACAAGAACGTGGGACTGAAAATGAATACCAGTAAAACGAAGTTCAATTTAACTGTGTAAAAATAACACGAATCTTGAGCGAGTGCGACACAACAAAAATTAATATATCACTTTAAAAAATGAAGAAAATACTGTACTGTCGCAAAATAAATATAAACCTGAGAGTCAGGATTCTTTTGTGCTATATCTGGTCAGTTGTCACGTACGGTTGCTAAGCATGGACCCTGAAAGAAGACACCATAAGAGGCCTTGAGGCATGGTGTTATCGTCGCATGTTTCGTATCAGTTAGATGCAAAAAATTCGAAACGATCTTACTCCAGCGCTTCGGCATGCCCCGGAAACTCATGCATACCATCATACTTAGCCACGTACTTAGGCACGATAGGTACGGGATACTCCAACTTATCATGATAGGCAAGGTAGAGGACAAGAGGCCGGCTGAAAGCAGGAAGAAAGTCCAGCTGTTTCGTTTTGCTAGCAGTGGCGTAACTATAGGGTCGCCGTGCTGGCACAATACCACGGGCCCCTGGCCAAAAAGAGCCCCGGCCGGGCCCTAGAGGTAATCGAAGCACATGGGACAAGATACATTATGCGAAATCTGCCTATTGAAAATTCTATGGTCCGATTTAAATTGTGATTATATGGAGCACACCGCCAACTTCCCAACTTTGGACAAATATTGAGAAAATCTTAATAGAAAACTCAATATCCATTTTCGAATTGGCCCGACCCAGGACCTCATGTCCGAAACCAATTACGAATATACACACATGTATTTTTTATAAGTCCTATCTGTCTATAGATTATATAGTACGAAGATACAGCATTTATAATATAGATTTCATTCATTTATAATATAGAAGTAATAATAAAACAGCATTTCTTATATCTTATTATTCCGCGACTATTGTCTAAATTAGAAACGCATCATACAGCTAGTATATTATAGGATAATAAATTAGTATAATAAAGGCCATACTAATCGTCAACGCCGTTTCTAATTATCACCATTAACATACAATGAAATGAATGAAACGAAATGAATGGTCCTAAAAGAATACGTTTCTACCGTAATCTTATTTACAAACCGCAAGTTTAATATTAAAGAATATTATCTCTTCTATTTATCATTTAAATTATAATCTCCCATTTATTTATTTATATATTTACACCAAGGAGACTGAGATGTCAATTAGTGATAGACAAAAGGAGGTCTTTTCGCTTTAAATCGATTTCGTAGATTTCAATTAGGAGCTTAAAGCATAGTGGCGTAGGGTTCTCCACCGACATCGTCATTAATGGCATCAATAATTCAATTTCAATACTGTGGGCGTTGGTGGGTAATGTTGGTGCAATCAAACACTTTACTATTTAACTCAGATTATAATGTTCCCGATATTAATTTACACAAACTCATTAATTATAATAGCTAGGAACGCGACAGTTTTAATAGTCGACCGCTCAGGCGGACCGTCACTCGAGAACTACCGAGAGACACGCGCCGGATTGTCACTATTGACTCTGCCCCACGCCGATAGACAGATGGCGCCAGCGTTCCACAGACTATTGCACTCGGACATATATATTATTCGACAGCCTCACACACTTTATTAGTATAGTAATAATAGTTGGATTCCCCACAAAGGCAAGATGGGAAATTGCATTTTCTAATATGTCTGAGTCTGAACTGATGTGAGGCTTGGGTCGTGGCTAGTTACCACCCTACCAGCAAAGATGTTGCCAACAAAGAAAGAGATATGTACGGTGCTGAATAAAAACCATAAGAGGTAAATTGCCTATTACCAGAATAGCACGCTTCCATCTTAAATTGTATCATCACTAACCATCACGTGTGATTACAGTCACACCTATAACCCTTGACGGCCTAGCTGGCGCAGTGGTGCGAGTATTCGCTTTGCTAGCGGAGGTCCCGGGTTCGATCCCCGGCAGGACGAATTTAGGAAATTATATTTTCTAATTTGTCTGAGTCTGGACTGGTGGAAGGCTTCGGCCGTGACTAGTTACCACCCTACCAGCAAAAACGTACCGCCAAACATAGAGATTTGTGTTCCGGTACGATGCTGTGTAGAAACCTTAATGGGTATATCGCCTTTTAACAGATTAGCGCGCTTCCATCTTAGACTGTATCATCACTTACCACACACCACACACCACTACCACAGTCAAGCGCTAATCTGTCAGCAATAATAAAAAAAAAACCCATAACAAAGCGGATTGGCCAGTTTCATATATAACTAACTCTTTTATCTTACTTCAAAAGTTAGTTATATTTAAAATCTATATAAATATCATATGGCGATGCAACTGTTACTTCAAAACATGAAATGCAAAAATAGGAACTTTTTTGTAATAATAGGTAACCTAAAACATATTTCACAATCCGAATAAGTTATAATGTTGTATACGCTGGTGTTTATTTGGTTTTTAATCTAAAATTCCCGTGGGAATATGGACAAATCCGTTATATCTCTAATTGAATTTTCAATTCCTGAATCCACTTGAAAACACACATAGAATTATCCGTTTGGTTTAGAAGGTATTTAACGACATAAAAAAAAATATTTTTTTAAGATAACCTAGCTACAAATGCGTTTGTATAACTATAAAGGTATCAAGCATGTTAATTTATGAATAAAAAAAGGTAAGCAGCAGCCCATTAACGTCCCACTGCTGGGCACAGGCCTTCTCACTCAAATACTATATGAGAGAGGGTTTTTAGAGCATAGACCCACCACGCTGCTCCACTGCGAATTGGCAAGCATAGTACACAAGTGTACTCTCTATTCCTTCACTCTCATATTCCGACGTGACGGAAATCCGACACGACCGGAGAGAAATCACCCGCAGGACCGACGGCTTAAAGTGCTCTCCGAGGTCCGGGGGTGGATCACACCGACAACATCCCAACTTTGATCAAATATTGAGAAAATCTTAATAGAAAACTCAATATCGATTTTTGAATTGGCCCGACCCGGGGCTCGAACCCAGGACCTCATGTCTGTAGTCTAACATGCTAACCACTAGACCAATGAAGTAGTTAATTTATGAATACTCTAAAACTGTAAGAGCTGTGTATAAAATAGATACCCTAGTTGTATTTAACACAAAATCTTTAATATACATAGTTTAATAACACCTTGTAATTTGGTCTAACACTGGATGCTGTCTATATATGTAAAACTGAAGTGTCACTAAACAGGATTGTTATAACTCAATAATGGCAAAATGGTTTTAGGCCACTGAACTCATTGAATCATCACGAGATCTTCAAAACCATTTGCAATTAACGTGATATTTAAAACGACGGACTCGAAACACATTCCCTATATTCCCATTGCATCGCTAATAGTAATAAATATCATATAACTTATATAAATTCTTATAAATTTTAGTAGTCTACATAAAATTAACAATTCATTCAACAAACTAACAAACTCCTAGAAGAAGATGTCACTAAACCAATTTTCTTTTAATAATAATACTATAACTACTTTGGCAAACTAGTTTTTAAGTCTTGTTTATATTTATACAAATCTAAAACTTTAGATTTCCAAGACTTAGAGGGAGGAAAAAAGGAAGATATGTTAGGAATTTAACGAATTTCATTGGCATTAAAATATTAAATGTCGAAAATTTATTGAAATCTCAAAGGACGAATTGTAAATAAAAATGCCACGTGTGTTTTGTATATATTAAAACTACCTGACCTTCAAACGAAGTAGCATAAAAAAAATTTACCCTCATGCGCTTAAAGAAGTTTCACTTCAAAAAGGGACGTCCGATTGAGTTTGCTGTCCTTCTCAGATCAGGGCGTGAACGAACTCATCGTATCAGTCGTACATTGAGATATATAGGGAATACTGTACTTCACGATTCAAAAGTGTTATAAAAAATAAAGAATTTTTTAATTTGAACGCAATGTAATTGTATACAAGTGCCAATCAAACATTGACCCCGCGAACAATGCGAAGTCAGCATTGCGAGAAAGGGTTAATACACGGACATACTGACCTCAAACTCGTTCCACTAGTGCTTTACCGTTACACCACACATACACTAATAATACACTGTCTCTGTACCGAAAACGAGCCTCGTATCCGACCGGCTACCACTGGTTGCGAACAACGACTACAGCGTATTCACGGTGGGTAATAACGATAAGTGAATCAAGATAATGCGAGGTATAGAGTAAAAGCAAGTGTAAAGTCGAGCACACACGGCGAAAGCGATATCTTTTTATACAACTAGTTGAACCACCCAACTTTGTCTGCGTACAATGATGCCTATGTAACATCGTTTTTTCAAATACAAATTTAAAAAATGCTTTTACAGCACTTTTGAATTGTCAAAAATAGTTTTTTCTATATATTAAACAATGACTTCCCTCGAGCCCTGTTCTTAGATAGATTGGAGCGGTCCTTGCAGCTGTCCATCGGCACAAGGCAGCTGCTAGGGGTCAAGGTCTGCGGTGGTGGGATCAGATTCCTGAGTTATGATCGAAAAATGGAGGGAAGATCTTGTGTCTCCAACTGCGGGTATAGTCACGGTGGATGCGATTCGACCTCACTTGGTCAATTGGCTCACCAGTGGCCACGGCTCTCTTTCCACCGTCTGGTGCAGGTTCTTGACGGTCATGGTTGCTTCGGCAAGTACTTACACGAGGTCGTTGGCCGTGTGGAAACAACCGCCTGCCATGAGTGTGGTGCTCCTATAGATACGGCGCACTATACCCTGGCGGAGTATATGAAGTTGGATCTAGGGCGGTTGCCGTCTTTTGCGACACCGTCAGGCAGATGAGAGGCTAACGGAGCATGAGACTGAAGCCCTCCCTCGCCATTAGAGGAGGCTTGGTGGCATAAGTCGCACGTGTGCACTTCATGCTTCACCCTATTGAGTGGTAGGTCCTTATAGTTGCTGTCATCCGGATTACTAGAGGAGAATGCAGTTAGGGAATCTCTAGTGATCTCACTCAAGGATGAGGAGGGATCCGATGGGTTTTAGTGGGTATTCTGTTATCTGTGAGTCCCATACTCCCGATTAGAAAAAATCTTTCATCGAGGTGCAAAAAGGCATTTCCTAGCGCAAAAAAAAAGGTAGGTGTAGCGGCGGGCATGGCCAATGTGGGGGTGACACGTTTTCACCTAAAGCAGTGACCTTCCAAGGGGCACGGCACGGGCTGGTGCAGATTTTGACCGGGCATGGTTGTCTTGGAAAGTTCCTGCACCAAATCGACGGAGAGGAATCGCCCAACTAGCACACTATACTGCGGCAGACTGTACAGACTGGGGACCTCAGCGTCACCTCTTGGTGGCGCTGATCGGCGAGGATCTCTCGATGCGAAGCATCGCAGGTGCGATGCTCTCCAGTGTGAGGTGATTCGCGGGAATGACCTTCTTCTGCTAGACCGTAATGTTGCTAGGGAAGGAAGAAAGGGTGTATTTAGGAATTTTCTAATTTGTCTGGATTGGTCTGGTGGGAGGCTTTGGCCGAAGCTCGTTTCCACCGTATGAGCAAAGACATACCGCCAAGCAAAGAGATTTGGACTCCGGTAGAATGCTGTGTAATAAACATAAGAGGAGAATTGCATCTTAGCAGATTAGCGCGTCTCCATCTTTATGTATTACCACCAGGTCGATAAACCTTAGACGTTAATGTAATTAAGACCTGTTTTCCTAATTAAAATTATAATTATCTTGCTTTTTTTTTACATTTGGTTCATCTGGGAAATCAAGTTATCTTTATATATAATTTTAAAAATAAATACGCCATCAAATCTAGTGTACAATAACATTAATGTTTAAATTAATTATGCTTAAAAACACATGCATACGGAGTTTCATTGTGCAAATTTTGTGAACAACCATGTAATAACAATCACTCATTGAAATGCTTTTGTCGTGAATCATTTGAAAATCACGAATGCGCGGAAATTTTAATTGCATACAATTATATTCTTGGTAAAAGAATAATTCGTTATCTATCCAATCTTACTTAATCGGTGAAACCTTGGGTTATTTTGTAGCAACATTTTATTAAGGATCTAAATCTTGGATTTTCCAGCTGGTTTTTAATAATTAACCAAGCATACTCCTTGGTTTGAACTTATCAAATCAGTAATGACAATTGGAAGGTCTCCAGAAGGAATCCAGAAAAAAGTCCTGACAATAATCGAGGACTGCTTCTGAGTTCTGAATGAACATTGGATATAACAGGAATGTCTTACTTATATGAATAAAGAAAACCTTAGTTATCTGCCCTTTTTCTTCTGTAATAGTGAAAGAGGATAAAGTAATATAAAACTGTATAAATATAGCACTATATATAATCCTGGTAATATAACAAGTGAGAAGGTTAATTGGGGTGGATTAAAAAGTAAAATCTTCTTAAACTGGTTGAAACTTTAGAATGTGTAGGCAAAGATATAACATCATAACACTGTAATAGGAAAAACAACTCTTGTTGATCATAACTGCTGTATATTTCCTTTCACAAAATTTCCTTTTTCCACATAGAACTTATATTTTGAAAATCAAGACCACTATAAGTTATTTGTTATTGTAAATGCGAACTTTTTAAGATGAATGTAGTATTTATCCTTTTTTTTATGTAATGTAATACAGCGAAACCAGGATAAGTAGTTCTTGGATATCGGGTAAACCATTGATATTAATAATTACAACGAAGTCCAGACACTTTTGCATTGTAACACCACTGTTACCAGGAATTTCAAACCTTTTGTAACTGAGACTTGATTTCTCAGAATTTTTCGATGTTTACCTCTATTACTGGGACTTTGTAATTTAACATCAAGAATAAGAGATTTTATTTCTCAAGTTGATGCAAGATACGGCAAGTTACATTCCTTTCATCCTTACTTTGTTTGTCAGTATAATAGAAATATGGACCTCTCATAGTGAGACCTCACAGTGCCTATTGGGAAGCTGATTACATGGAAAGCCTCTGTAAACATTAAAATCCCTCCAAATTCCACTTATCCTGGTTTCTTTATATACAAGGATAATTTAGGTTATCATTCTATATATATGTCGGAGAATAAGAGAGAACGGAGAAGCATAAAGCACAGGGGCGTAGGGTTCTCCGCCGACACCGTTATTAATTGGATCCATTATTTAATTTCTTATTCTGTGGGCGTTCGTGGGTAATGTTGGTGCAATCAAACACTTTGTTAATTAGCTCGGATCATAATGTTCAATCACTTAATGTTCCCGATATCAATTTACACAAACTTATTAACAATAATAGCTAGGACGCGACAGTTTCAATAGTCGACCACTCCGGGCGACCGCCACTCGAGAACTGCCGAGAGACGCGCGGGACTCCCACTTATTGACTCTGCCCCCACGCCGATATACAGATGACCAGCGATCCACAGACTCTTGCACTCCGACATATATAAAAGAGATATCCAGGTATCTATTGACTCATCACGATATCTTTGGAATCATAAAGCCTAGAGCCTTGAAATTTCGTAGGAATATTCTTTTTGCCGAGTAGAGATCACCTAAGAACGGAATTTACGAAATTCCAACCGCAAGGGGGGTTGCGTGGGTGTTATACGTATGTTTCTTATAAGTAAAACAATTTGTCTAATTTAATGAAAATGCTACCCAAAAAACGCAGACGAAGTCGCGGGTTCAGCTAGTTCCTCATAAATGAAGTAGTGAGCATCATGTAATACTTACATATGTCATGACTTCCAAATTTACAAGTAATCTATAGGAGAAAAGAAAGGTGGATATTTTTGGTAAAATTAAATATAACCATAATTGTAGGAGTCGCAAAACAATCAAGCTAACGCATCAATGTCATAGTCTATACCATCTAGGTCAGTAGTAAGATGTAAACTTCAGTGGTTTAAATCGAAATAGATGTTTAAAGTATTATAATTGCGAAATAATGTGCACTAAGCGCTATTTGTGCTGAACTGCAGTGCATTAAGAATGTCACGGAATCTTTTCTCTACCACGAGACTGAGCACGGTCGATGACTCGGTCTGTCAGCCGTGACAAATGTTGTCAACACTTCTCTTTACCCGACCACACCAATAAGGTTACCTAACCTTTTAAGGGCTAAATTTTTTACCTGATCTACGTAGGTAACTTGTTGAATATATATATTAGAAAACTTCCTGTACGTACATAAAAATAAGAAATAAAAACTTGTTATAAATTCTAGTAGACTGCATAAAATTTACAACTCAATTAAAGGTAACTGTATACATTTCTATAATAATCTCCCACAAGACGTTCTAGAGATGTCACTTGATAAATACAAAGTTTTTGTTAAAAGAAAGTTGATAGAAAAATCGTTTTATAAGTTGCACGATTACTTAGACGATAGGAACGCGTGGGAGTGAACGAATTGCTCTAATTTTAATTAAAATTTATTAAACCAATGTAATATTGTAATGATGGTGGTAACAAAAAAATACAAAATACCCGACTGAGTTTAGATTTTAAGTCGTTCTTTAATACCAACATCAGACGTACCTTAGAATGGAAAAAAATATATATCCGCCGATTCAAAAGTGCTGTAACAGGTCTATTTGATTTAAGATATTTTGATTTGATTTGATTTGAAGAGCTAAACATATTCACAAATAGGTGAGATTTTATATTTAGCTTTCCTGTCTCAATATATCAGTCAATAGGTAAACTAAATAAATTAAGAAATTACAAAAGGCGGTATTATCGCTTAATAGCGATTTTCAGACAACGGTGAGTCAAAAAAAGCTGTAAGCGAAGAAAGATGGTAGGTAATAACATACACAGAATTAACTACACCTTTTTTAATTTGACTGGGGGGGGGGGGGATGTTCAAATATATACGGAGATCTGGGGAAAGGAAATCTGGTTTTTGTGGGATTTTTACCCACTAAAACCCTCTCGGTAGTGTCACGTGTCCGCTGGGATGGTACCGGCAACTCGGACAATAGTACCACTGTCAGACTTCCACAAAAATCTATTGGTCAATTTGGAGCTGCCAGAGTCCCCAACCTAAAAACTCACGACCTACGAGCCCTCGCAGCCGTTTCAGTTTGGTTATCGCCACAGATCCGATGAACGCCCCTGTAAGCGGGATCAACCCAGTCACGGATTCATTCGGCAGTCTCTTTTTGCGAAAAACATGTTCACAAAAGGACGCAACCATCCTCCACACTCCTGGCACCTTAACCATCATTGCAACTACTGCTTGTGCCGAGAGTCTAGTCCGATTTTATTCAACAAGACGCGTCCTTCGGAGTGCCACGCTGGGCAAACTTCAAGCGTATGCTGAGCGTCGTCATGGTCTGCTCCACAATGATGACATACAGGAGTTGCCTCCCGTCCAATTCAGAATAGATTCTCACGAAAGCAACCGTGTCTAGTGAGCATCCGTGAACCGGAACGTAACGTTCCCGTCACTCCTCTAAATCCAGGCCTCAAAGTTAGGTAAAGTCGCCTTGACCACGCGTTAGTGTATCGTACGTTCCTCATCGAGGCGCACCCGCCACTCTGCGTAGATTTGCCCATATGTCTACTTTCTAAGTAAGCAGAACTCCCTCTCAACTATATCTCCCCCTGCCTGGCGAACAGCAAAGGTCTGTAAGTAAACCTTAGTGGCTACATCTGCCAGGATGTCCAGTGGTGGAGATCGTCCCAAAAGAGTTGCTGCCCCAAATTAACTACACCCTAGCAAGAATTAAAGTATCTATCCTTTGGTCAGTCTATAAAGTTATAGAGATTCGGTTTCATAGAACAGGCACAGTTAATACTAAACCAACCAATATTATATTATGTCATGTATATATTTTATATTATGTCAAACGAAAATAATATCAATTAGGCCAATAAAACTATTTTTTTTTCAAATGACAATTAGAAATAGTTTTTATTAATAATTTAGAAAGTATCCTACATATATTGAAACGGTCTTTAATAGCATTTCATTTAATAGCATAAGGATTAATACAGAGGTATGAATAATATGGTTTTATTATTATCGGCACTTTTAAATGTAAAAAAGTAGTTATAGTGGCATAACTACAATAGTTGGACATATAGTATCCAGGACTTTTTTGCAGATATTAATACTCTCTATAATATTGTAGAACATTTTTATGTTCTATCATCAATAGTTTCCACAACGCACGCTATGACAGATTTTTTGTGACCAATTTTTTCACACCTTGGGTTACATTAATGCATTTTTCTTAGGAATCGCTATTTTTTTCAAAGTAACATAGCCTATGTCTCTCAGTAAAAATGCAGCTTTCTAATGGAGAAAAAACATACATACATACTTGGTTTCCTCTTTATATTACTAGTTAAGATAAAAAACATTCCACTAACAATTAGCTTTATTCCTGTTTTTTAATTGTCATTTAACATATCCTTTGATTCATAACCTTTATCCGTACGCAAAAGTAATAAATATTCATCCATCTAAGCTCATTCCACCCAATGAGAAAAATGTATCACTCAACTCCAGTCACAACAAAACAACGACAGAAAATAGTTTCCAAACAAGATAGATTTCTTGGTATAGTTATTTAAGCATTCAATATTTAAACGAAGAAGGATAAAAATGGTTTTAGGGATTATTATTTTTATATCGCAATTCGAACAAAAACTAAACTCTAATCCAGACAGATAAAGTTTGAAATTTAATGTATGTATAGAAGAATTATGCGGTGAAAAATGTATTTGAATGAGGCATACGGTTATAGGAAATCCCTGCTTCAGTTTTACAGGAAATCATTGATATTTACTATATTTATTAAATGTAATCGGTGTAAAAATAAATTAATGGCCTCAAATGTTGACAATAGCATAATGTTATTTATATTTATACACTTTCATACTGGAAGACTGCCTCATTGGTTCGAGTCCCAGGTCGGGCCAATTCAAAAATCAATATTGAGTTTTCTATTAAGATTTTCTCAATATTTGCCCGAAGTTGGGAAGATGGCGGTGTGATCCACCCCCNGAGGCCTGTGCCCAGCAGTGGGACGTCAATAGGCTGCTACTTACTTTATACTGGTAAATTGTTTTAAATATTATATTTGCCTAAAACTACTGGATTATATAAATAGACTATAATATATATTATGAGATACATATAAAATAACTTTTGTAAACTAATTATCCACGGACACACAAATTCGTACATGATTTTTATATGCGTGGCAATGCGTCGGCGCCGTTACCGTTTCTCAAGTGCCTCGCTAGCCCCATAGGAACTGCCACATGGGATACATGTTGTCGCAGGTAGCTAACACAACCACATCTTGAAACCACGCTCCGGTCATATTTGTTTCTCGGTGAACATAACTCGCTTTCTACCCATATAATTATCGGCATAATATTTATAATAGTGTCTTCTTTATTCTAATACCAGAATACCTTTATTTTTATTTTCTTTTACGCAGGGAAATGCATTTATGCACCCTGACTAACGTCGAGAGTGTGGGTCCCGGCGAGGGGGAGAACTAGCAAAACCTACTAAAACCCAGTGGAACCCTCCTCAATCATTAGTGGGACATCACAGGTGCGCTCGCACATTCCTCTCTGATATCCCGGATAAGCAAATATAAACCGCCTGGAACCCCGCCTGCGTCGGCGGTGAGAGGGAGCATTGACTGCGTTTTCCCTCTCTCGTGGGCCTCTTTCGCCAAAAGGACCGTCTCGCAGAAGAGGTCACTCCCGCCCAGCATCTCTCATTGGACAGCATCGTGCCTACAACGCTCTCCAGTAAAAGATCCAAGCCATCTAGAGCCACCAGAAGGTGACCCTGAGGTGCCCAGTCTGCACATGCTAAAGTGCGTTCTCTCTGTGATGCGCTGAGTCAACAGCGGTACCGTACTCGTGGCAGGCAGGTAACTCTTCACAGCCAATTCAGTGCAAGAACTTTTCGAACCAGCCGCGTCCGTTTAGAACCTGCACCAGACTGAAAAGGAGCAGCACGGGAAATAAACAGCTTAGTTACCTTCCAATATCCTTCAGTACAACCCTTCTGACTTCAAATTAAAGTAAAAGTGCCTTACTGGTGTATATCTATTCATCTTATCCAACTATCGCACTTCGCTTCACATGTTTATACAGTTTACTAAAAAAAAGGGACTGTAAATTGTACATATTATGATAACAAACTTTCATTTCGCTGATATTATATCGCTGTTATAACAAAGGGACCGAAATAGTCATCGTTTTGTTTCACAACAAATGAAGCTTTTCAAGATCCAAGTCTTTCACTTGTGCGAAGTATCTTGGAGTACCTACTGTACCTCAGTTTAGACACTATCCTATAGGTTTCATTGTGACAGATTAGAACATGTTCTAAGATGGTTCCTCTATCACTTATGATTTAACAATAACAGGTGCCGTAAATTCAAACCGTACTATCCAGGTTTGATTGAGCCCTTTCCATTACCAACTTGGTATACAAACACTGCCATTGCTCCTTTTTCAATAAGCACAAGTGTTTCGGTTTTTCGCTTTCTTTGACTTCTTTCAAAATTTATTTTAAGAAACTTTTTGTTTACTTTTTAGATTAAATGAGCGTACTTTTTAGATTAAAGTAAGTTTTTTAGTTCACTTTAAGTTAAAACATGCTGTGGTCACTTCGAGTAGATAGCAATGCCATACAATTAATTTAAAAGCTTTGGGATAGCCTTTTTAAAAAAAATAAAAGTGTGTGTGTATAAAGTACACATGTGAGAAGTGGCACAACTTCTTTGGCAAACTAATTTTTAAGTTTTGTTTATAATTATACAAATGTGAAACTTTAGAACCCAGTCATCGTTGAGAACTCAGCTCTCGAAATTGTCGACGATTACACATACCCGGGACACATAGTCAACCGCGGAATCCAACTCGGTTGTGCTGCGTTCGGGAAGCTACGCTAGATATTTTTGTCCGATAACCCTCAGTGCCTGAAGATCAAAGTCTTTGAACAGTGCGTGTTGCCAGTGAAGACATACGGTTCTGAGACGTGGTCGCTGACTATGGGCCTCATGCGGAAGGTCAGAGTCAGTCAGCGTGCGATGGAGAGGGCTATGCTCGGAGTTTCTCTACGTGATCGTGAACCTGAAGTGGCAATGGGCGGGGCACATAATCCGAAGGACCGATGGACCTTGGGGGCCGAAGGTGCTGGAGTGGCGACCCCGCACCGGATGGCGCAGTGTAGGCAGACCCCCCACAAGGTGGGCCGACGATATAAAGAGGGTCGCCGGTAGCCGCCTGGCCTTGTGGAGGTCATTACGTGAGACCTATGTCCAGCAGTGGACGTCCATCGGTTGAAGCGACGACGACGAAAACTTTAGATTTCCGAGACTTAGAGGGAGGGAAAAAGAAAGATATGTTAAGAACTTAACCAAAAATTAATACAAATAATTTATTGAATTCTCAGATGACGAGTTGTAAATAAATATACCAACTGGTTTTGGTCAAAATAAAAAATATTAATTAAACTTGTCTTTATTAGTCAGTCTTATGTGTTCATTTGTTACTTTATGATGTAAACTAATAACATCAGTTACATACAAGAATATAAAAAAATAATTAAACTTTGAAAATTTTATATTTATGAAAAATAGTACATGAAATTATTAAATAAAGAGTGGTAAATTAAAATGTCACATGTTATTTGCAAATATTAAAACTAACCAACCTTCAAACGAATTAGCATAAAAACCGCTGAACATGTTCGTGACGCTTATCAACGCGTTTCATCCGTAAAAATTTTACCCTCATACGTCTAAAGAAGTTTCACTTCAATAACAATCTATAGAAGTATAGTGTGTCTATGTTTTTATGTATTTTTAAGGAATACATAGATGTTTTGATTTTATTATATAACTTAGTGTAGTACATGATAAAATTTTATCAAGTGAGTTTCCATAAATAAATTCTAATACGCAGAAAAGTTAAAAATACAAAGAAATTAAACGTTTATCAAACTTTTACTATTTATACTCAAAAAATTGGTATTCATGTATTCAATTGGCGTGTTTTGTTAGAAACTTAGTAAATCAACGGATTTCCAAAAAAAAATCAAACCTCATTGGCATCAGCTTCTATTAGAATACCAGTATCTGTCATGCTTTTAAAATTTACCTTATAATTACGTATTTCCTCTATTCGAGGAGAAATCCTCCACAAAAACAATTAACGTCGCAATTAGTGAAAATTTCCATAATATATCGTGTCATATTACTCTGAATGCAGTTATCATTAGTCAACAAAACATATCTTGCGGAAGATTTTCAACGGGGACTTCCAGGCTTTCAAATCAAAAACAAAATCAAAGTTAAATATTCTTTATTCAAGTACGCTCAAAGAGCATTTTTGAACCGTCAGTCTGTCCCTTGGTAAGAAATCTACCACAGGTTCGGAAAGTTGAATCCGTCGAGAAGAAACCGGCAAGAAACTCAACGGTTACTC
Source organism: Elymnias hypermnestra (assembly GCA_015832385.1). Lineage (NCBI taxonomy): Eukaryota > Metazoa > Arthropoda > Insecta > Lepidoptera > Nymphalidae > Elymnias > Elymnias hypermnestra. Next base: position 1,154,088 of record JACTOM010000067.1, read on the forward strand.
TTTTAAAGATAGTTTTGTATGCTACAATGTGTAATATATTGCTTCTGTGAGCAACTGGAATCAAGTCCAAACATTACTATCGCTTAAATAATCTTCAACATTATAATATGCTTTTTGTAAAAGGATGTTTTTCACATATTTTTTTAAAATTATGTGGAGGCAAATCTGAAACTGATCGCAATATCTTTTTAAAAATGTGTACTCAACCCGACAAATAATTTCTGTATCTTCTTCACTCTAAAATTCACTGTTTTTTTAACCGACTTCAAAAAAGGGGGTTATGAATTCGTCTGTATTTTTTTTTATGTTTGTTACCTCATATCTCCCGACTGGGTGGACCGATCTTGATGATTTTATTTTTAATGAAAGGTATTGCTCGTCATATGGTCCCATTTTAAATCCAGTTCTGATGATGACATCCACGACAAAACCGGATAAGTGTTAAATTTGCATTAAAATGTGCGCGACAAATGGACGAATAACTCAAGATCACGCCAACCGATTTCGATTATTCTTTTTTATTAGAAAGGATATACTTCAAGGGTTGTTTTGTGGTAGTTTGGTAAGGTTCTGATGATGGAATCCATGACAAAGTGACGGAAGTCTTCAATCCTTAGGAGCAAATCAACGACACTCGGCAGAATCTTCTATAAGCTATCCAGATATTTGAGTCGCCTACCGTAACTTCGGTATGGTCAAGTGCTAGTCGTAGTTAAATATGAAGATCAATGGAACTCCTCAACGGCTTACAGTAAGAGTGTGATTTTTGGCAAAATCTATAACTGTCTGTAATCAAATGCCAATGACCTTACGTTTGTTTCTGCATTGCAATATTTGAAAGGTGAATTATGTGTGAACCGGGGGTATAAGGGTTTCAGGTTCGATCCCGGGTGTGGCGATATTAATGTAAATTTACCTTTGTAAAGTTGTTCCATTTAAACGGTGTTATCTCATAAGAAACGCGTTTTAGGTGTACATATATTGAGACAAATTTGTTAGTTTAGTTCAAATTCACCAAACATAAAAAAATTAATATAAATTTTAACAAAAAAAGAACCGCCTTCAAAACAAACCTACAAAAACATTAATATGCTCGAAAAAGTAAGAAATAATTGCGTATTCGTTTATAGTGTTCTTCGTATTGTTATATTTGGAGTCGGTGTCAGCCAAGGTACCTACATATATAGCTATAGGTGGGAGAGACGCGAGAGCTGCCAAGTGGTCACGCGGGGAACATCTGGCTGACACTGACTCCGAATATAACAATACGAAGAACACTATAAAAGAATACGCAATTATTTCTTACATTTTAGAGCATATTAATGTATTTGTAAGTTTGTTTTGAAGGCGTTTTTGTTTTGAAGTTTGTTTTTTGTTAAAATTTATATTTATTAAATATAGACAATCACTTATGTGAGTGTGTATATCCCTGAGCTCCTTCTAAACGGCTGTGTATGTCTTCAGGTCGATTCAAGAATGGTTTTGATATAGAATTCGAACTAGACTTCCCCATATTTCATGTACAGATAATGATTAAAATACATCTCTTAAAAAATTAAAGCATATGACTTGCACCAACAAATTTATTCCCATTAATCTACGAAAAGGCTATGCCCATTTTGATGGTATGGTAGCTGATATGTAAGCTACATATAAATCCAGAAGTGTTCCCAGAACAACAAAATTTGAAGAATGTACAGCTCCATCCAAGAATGTAGGACTCACTAAAACTCAACGGACCCTCTTCATCCGTATAGTCAGTCGACGTCAGATGTTCGCTAACGCATTCAATTAAAAACTCTCTTTCCTGTGAATGAGGAATCTGAGCCCAGCGTTGAGACTTCGATAGGCTGCTACTTATCTTTTTTTTTACCGACTTCAAAAAAAGGAGGAGGTTATTTTGAAGAAGAATTATCAATTCGTCTGTAATTTTTTTTTGTTTTTTACCTCATAACTTTCAACTGGGTGAACCGATCTTGATGATTTTTTTTAATGAAAGGTGGTCCTTGTCGTAGGGTTCCATTTTTAAACAGTTCTGATGATAGCATGTATGAGAAAACCGCATAAGTCTTAAATTTGCATTAAGCATGTGCTCGACAAATGGACGAATAACTCAAAATCACTCCAACCTATTTCGATGATTCTTTTTTTATTGAAAAGGATATACGTCAAGGGTTGTTTGATGATAATTTGGTTAGGTTTTGATCATGGGATCCATGACAAAGTAATGTAACGCTTCAATTCTTAGGAGCAAATTAACGATACTCGGCAGAATCTTTTATAAGGTCTCCGAATATTTTAGTCACTTACCGTAACTTCCGTATGGTCGAATGATTGTCGTAGTTAAATATGATGATCAATGGAACTCCTCAACGGCTTACAGTAAGGGTGCAATTTTTGGCAGAATATATAACTGTTTGTAATCAAATAGCAATGAGCTTACGTTTGTTGCTGCATTGCAGTATTTATAAGGTGTATTATGTATAAAGCGGTGATAGCCGGGGTGGGGGACTTTTACGTATTAGTGTTGTGCTTTTTTTACGTTGTTGTTGTGATTACCATATAAAAGACTTAACTTGTAACGTACGAGTATTAGGTTGCGGGTTCGATCCCGAGAGTGACTATATCATTGTAAATTTAACTTTGTAACGTTGTTTCATTTAAACGGTGCTGTCTCATATGAGCAACACGTTTTTTAGGTGTACACATATTGAGATAAAATTGTTAGTTTACTTCAAATTAACTAAAAATACAAGCTATTGGTGGAAGTGGCGCTGGAGCTGCCATGTGGACACGCGGGACACACCTACCTTCGCTGACGCTGACTCCGAATATATATCCAAATAAGAATACGAAGAACTGTAAAAAAGAATACGCAATTATATTTTACTTTTTAGAGCGGCGGTTCTTTTTTTTTGATAATTTTTTATTTATTCAATAAACGTAACCTGAACTATCAGCTAATACGAAATGTCGTCAAAATCGGTCCAGCCTTTTAAAACATATGAAGGATCTAACAAATATCTCGTACCTAAGTAACATTGTCAGTAATAACTAATCTAATCTGTTATAAGTGTCATTTTAAGATCTAAGGTTTTGTTAACTCAAATGATATATTAAGAGGTAATCTCAATCAAAGTTCCACAACCTGGTGAAAAATATAAACACGTCAGGCTTAACTTTTTACTTGATAACACCTCGCCCGTCAGTCCAATCTCGCAAACGCAATTCAAACAAACCGTGTACTTTATCACTCTCCAAACATACCTACTTTACAGCTATGACGTGGGTTTGTACAGTCAAGATTGACGGAGTTTATAGTCTATTATAATGTAATTGCAGCTAGATTTATTCAATGATTTGTGACATATGAAAAGTCATGATGACAGCAGTGAGACGTGGATTCGAATCCAGGGCAGGCAACTCCAAGTTTATTGCAATGCAGCAACAAATTGCCTTTTGTTTACAGATAGTTAAAGTAAGGTCAGTAGCAGCAGTAACACAATCAGAGAGAGATCAGGCGCAGAACCGACGGCTAAACGTGCTCTCCGAGGCACGGGGGTGGAGCACACCGGCAACTTCCCAACTTCTGGCAAATATTGAGAAAATCTTAATAGAAAACTCTTCATCGATTTTAAATTGGCCTGACCCGGGACTCGAACCCAGGATCTCATGTCTGTAGCCGAACATGCTAACCACTAGACCAATGAGGCAGTTTATATTCTGCCATAAATCGCACCCTTACTGTAAGCCGTTGAGGAGTTTCATTGATTGTCATATTTAGCTACGACACTCACTCGACCATACCGATGTAACGGTAGGTGACTCAAATATCCAGATAGCCTATAAAACATTCTGCCGAGTATCGTTCATTTACTTCTAAGAGTTGAAGAGTTCCGTTACTTTGTCAGCGATCCCATGATCAAAACCTAATCAAACTGTCTTTAAACAACCCTTGAAGTATATCCTTTCTAATGAAAAAAGAATCATCGAAATCGGTTGGCGTGATCTTGAGTTATTCGTCCATTTGTCGCGCACATGCTTACACAAATTTTAGACTTATCCGGTTTTCTCATGGATGCCATCATCAGAACTAGTTTTAAATGGGACCCTATGACGAGCACCACCTTTCACTTAAAAAAAAAATCATCAAGATCGGTCCACCCAGTCGGGAGATATGAGGTAACAAACATAAAAAAAATACAGACGAATTGATAACCTCCTCCTTTTTTAAAGTCGGTTAAAAATGAAACTATTCAACGGATTTTAATGCAATTCAGCAATTGATACAGTTCTAAAGAATTTTATATCTTAAAAAGACCGATAATAAATTGTTAAATAATAGATCTCTCCTTTTGATAAGAATGAGGGTAGTTTAAATTCATCAATGTTACCAATACAAACTGCCTCATTGGTCTAGTGGTTAGTATGTTCGACTACAGACATGAGGTCCTGAGTTCGAGTCCCGGGTCGGGCCAATTCAAATATCAATATTGAGTTTTTTATTAAGATTTTCTCAATATTTGCCCGAAGTTGGGAAGTTGGCGGTGTGATCCACCCCCGTGCCTCGGAGAGCACGTTAAGCCGTCGGTCCTGCGCCTGATCTCTCTCCGGTCGTGTCGGATTCCCGTCACATCGGACTATGAGAGTGAAGGAATAGAGAGTGCACTTGTGTACTATGCCTGCCAATCCGCAGTGGAGCAGCGTGGTGGGTCTATGCTCTAAAAACCCTCGCTCCTCGGAGTGAGGAGGCCTGTGCCCAGCAGCGGGACGATAATGGGCTGCTACTTACTTACTTTTTACCAATACATGTAAGCTTGTATTTCATATGCTTAAGAAATTCTTCTGAATATTTTCTACTTGCTCTATGTCAACCTTGTGCTGAGTATTCCAAATAATAGAGCCGTATACCAAAATGGAATGAATAAAAGAAATAAAAAGAATTGTTTATGGCCTGTCATTTTGTCACCCATGTATCACATGTTGCATTATAGCCAGCCGCGAAAAGTAAAGTAAAAGACCATGGCTCACATCAGCTGACTAAATAATAATTATATTGTCATTTATTCGTGTAAATTTTTACTTAAAGCCGATCCAAAACAAAATTCAAAAATGTCGTGATTTCATAAAATCAGTTTTATTTTTGTTTATTTAACATAATAAACAACCCTTTTTGTTCACTTATGAATTTCTTGTTTCGATATAAATATTTTAATCGATATAATAGTGCTATGGTATTTTTTCCTTTATCTCCATTTGGATTTGATTTGATGAAAGGCTTCGGTCGTGGCTAGTTACTCAATTTTAGCCGTTATACAATTTATGTTTCAACATTATGATATACTCGTAGATGCCATTAATGAGTAAATTATCCCTTACGAGATTATAGACTTTACCATCAGATGAATCAACGATAATATATTTATCTCGATGGTATTATTTTATACGATACAGTATTATTCCTTACCCAAATAAATACATTATATATAAAACGTTAGATGTTGTCAGTACAGCTATTAACAGCATTTCATTGAAATGAATATCCTTAAAGTTATCAGAGATTTAACAAATGGAAGCACAGCGGCTGGCGTACCGTCTTTTATTTATTAACTTATGTGTAATGATTATAAGTACTGTATAAACTGTGTAGTTCAGTTTTTCTTTTAAAGTTATTTGCACCTCACGCTCCGATTTTTTTAGTGACAAGACCGCCTATTGTATTATTCTCTTATATTTAATTTCATTGAAGTGAAACTTCTTTAGGCGCATGAGGGTAAAATGTTTACGAATGAAACGCGTGATTAACGTCACGAAGATGTGCAGCGCTTTTTATGCTAATTCGTCTGAAGGTTAAGTAGATTTAATATTTTCAAAAAACACGTGGCATTTTTATTTACAATTCCTCATTTAAGACGTTAACGAAATATCTGCATTAATTTATATTATCCTTTTTCCCTTCTAAGTCTCGGAAATGTAGTTTTAGATTTGTATAAATACAAAAAAAGACAAAAATTAGTTTGCCAAAGAAGTTTCACTTCTGACATGTGTACTTTGTACGCTCGCACTTTTAACTTTTCTTTTAATTGTAAATTGTAACCTTAAAGTGTATAAATAAATAAAATAATATATAAGTCGATTATCCTATTTTGAAGTCAGTCAAAAGAAGGAACAGGTAACAAATAAAAAATACTATGTATCCAAAATATTTATTGTCCTCTTTAACTATCAACTTATATGAGAAAGGCATTTAAGGTTAGTCCCTAAGCGCGACCCACAAGCGGCGTATACAGGGTGACCCCAAAACACGGCCGAGTAGCAAGGCGCCGTGACATCATGGAAAATTGATCACACCACACGACTAACCCACTAGGAATATCCACGGGGTTCCGCCGTCAATGTCCCAAAGGGGGCAAGGTACACTTGCACACCGTAAGCACACAACCATGTGGCAACCATGTCAACGGACGCCATAAAACCGGCCATTTATGGGGACCTGCCCTCAATCACCAAACGCCGTACCCACCCCCCCCCCCCCCCCCCCCCCCCCCCCCAATCGAAAAAGATTCCCTAAATAATATTTTACAACATTTCTTTTAACATGGATTATTTTTTCATATTTTTCATTCAATTCACACATTACCTTACACGACATTAGTAAACAAGTTGCACATAAGTACTACGTTAAACAAACAGTACATTATTAAAATACTTAAATTTAAATCACTATTTACATATCACACTGAAAACATTTATTAAGACCCAGTAGAGTGTACAATTTCACCCTGTATATGAGACGACGTGAGAACAAAAGCGACCTAACCGTCGTTTTGTACAAATCGTTACAACGCTCACCTTCTGGAAAAGTGGGATATATTTTTTATATGTATATATATCGCTTCTTTAACATTTAATTTTTTTTTAAGAAATAAAATATTGATGTAAAGAAACGATATATTGAATTACATTGGATCGTCAATATTCTAGAAAATTGTATGCAAAATATTAATTACTTTAAAAAAAAAATGTTATTAATTTATCTGTTTTCATTATAATAAAGTATAAATACCGTTTTTGCTCTCACGTGTCCTATATAGAAGATTATTTTTAAGTTATAACACAATATGCTCGGAAGCTGCTTCTAAATTCCGAGGCTAGTTAAAAAATAAACAGAAAATAAAAGATTGCAGACGCATGAAGAGTTTGCACTTTTAAATGTGCATTAAATTACGAATAACATAGCGAAATATAATTAATAGTATATAAAATCCCACAAAACACACACTACAAATGTAAAATGTGTTACATTATGTACAATTTATTTTTATTTTCACTGTAGTTTAATAAAAAGATGAGCAAAAATGACTAATCGAGTTAAAAAATGACATAAAGTTAGTTTTTTTATTTCCTTTTTTTTTAATTACTAGTCATATTAAAAGATTACATCTTTTTCTTTCGAAAAAAATATACAATTCAAAATGACAATTCCCTTTTGATAACTTTTTACTGTAAGTTATATTTTGAAAAAAAAAAAACTATTATTAAAAATATAACAAAAAAAATTTACTTCAATTCATTCGTATGTTTACTATATCAATTTTAGGTATGATAAAACTTTTTCTTTGATAAATACAATTGTATCGTCTTCTTCGCTTCTTGATTGAGAAGAAGAAGAAGAGGAACATGTCAAAATTTATGAATTTATATACATTAGCTCTTAATCATATTCTACAGCCAAATATTGTAATCATAACTACGAATGGAAAATCTATGATCATCACAATCATGGATACATGTGACAGAAAAAATATTAAAGATTTTTAGTATTATATCATTGTGATGGCAATCATTTTGATGTTATGTAATCGTAACGTAATAAATAGCTAATATTTATATATTTTTGTGTTCACAAACCTAGTAAAAATCTCTATTCAGTAATGATACTTTATAATCATGATTCACTCAATCTATGATATACATTTTTCGAATATTGAGAACATTTACTATTATTGTGATCACAATTAAGAAAGGATATTATGTAATCATGGTAATCACAAACTGAAAACGTTATTTGACATATATTAACATAAGAAAGTATTGTTACATCATTACAATCAAAGGAGAATTTAAGAATTGATATTCTGTAATCATCGCAATCATGAATGGTCGACATTTTATTTTTTCACATAGTGTACTACTCAAATATAGTATAAATTAAACAGTGTAAGAGCAGCAATAACATATATGCATTAAATTATTATATCTGTATATAACGGTTTGTGTTCACAAACATAGTACAAATCTCAATGGTGAAATTCAGCAATGATATTTTGTAATCATGGTCAATGTGAAACACTAAATCTATGATAAACATTTTTGAGTTGGAATATTGAGAATATTTACTATTATTGTGATCACAATCAAGCAATTAAGAATTGATATTGTGTAATCATCGTAATCACAAATAGGTAACTTTATGGTTTCTCTATTTGTTAATGTTTTTGAATAAGAAAAGTCTTGTTATATTTTTATCATCACAATCATAAAAGCATTTAAAAGTTGATATTTTGTAATCATAGCAATCATGAATGACTGAATCTTCATTGTTTAACATAGTGTAAAACTTACACCCTTTTTTATGATATACACGACAATAGTCTATATGTAGTAGAACGATTTGTGTGTCTGTATTTGTCATATATATTGGTAATTTTCTCAAAATATAGTATTATGAGAAACAATACATGTTTTATTTTTAGTTTTTATAACTTTTAATGTTATATTTATGTCGATTATATGAAAAATGTAATGTTAAAGTAATAAATTAACAGGAAAATTGTCGCGTAGCCATAGATGTATAATTTCCTGTAAATTTATTACTTTTTTTGTACAAAATGCGTTTTAATGAATTCAAAATTTACGTCTAACTACAAACAAATTTAAACATTAACACTTAAATACTATTTTCAATTATTTACAAAACTTAAGATTAACAGACAATTTTTTTTAAGTGACATTTGATTCAACAGATACACAGACATATGTATTTAAATATGTTTAGTCGTTGATGATAATATATTATGATAGAATACATATATATTTGTGCTGTTATGATACTTATTTGGTATTACCTTTTTTTTCGTCTTTTTTTTTTACTAATAAGTAATAAGTTTAAACTAATAAGTCTTCGTTCTTCTGCTCTTGAAGTTTAAGTTGAAAATTGATTCTTTTTCAATCAATAAAAAATGTTGCTACTTATTTACACAAAGGCGCTACTTATATAGTAGTTCATTTGACAAAAGCTTCAGCTGGTATTTTTCCTTCACTTTGCAGTTGATTAAATATGAATAAAGCTCGTTGGTAGTCCCAACCGGTCTCTTGCAAGCAACTGTTGACAAAACAGTTAAACTTTAGATAGTATAAAACGAAATCGCTTCCGCTGTCTGTTACCCTTAGGATCTAACTTTGATTACTGATTTTGCCCCTGTCCCAACGATAAAATCAAACAATACGTGTTAATAGAAATAAGTAGACTATATTAAACATAAAAACTTTTACTAATCAGCTCATTGTTAACCCCCACGAGAGTATTGAAGATCTAAGACCTGGGTTATTAACCTGGGGGTCCAGATTAACAACCCCGGTCTTAGATTTTCAATTAAGGCAAACATTCAGCTCATTGATACCCTCTTGATGGTAATTACCCCCAGGTTAGGAGCCCAGGCCTTTCATTTTTTGAGCTATTCAATTAAGGAAAACATTCAGCTCATTGTTACCCCCGCGAGTGTGATTATCCCAGGTCTTACGATTTTATGAGCAATTCAATCAAGATAAACATTCAGCTCATTGTTACCTCCGCGAGGGCATATATCCCCAAGCCTTAGATTTTTTGACCTATTTAATTAAGGCAAACAGTCAGCTCATTGTAACCCCCGAGAGGGTAACTATCTCCAGGTTAGGAACCGAAGCCTAACATTTTTTGAGCTATTCAATTAAGGCAAACATTCAGCTCATTTTAACCCCAGCGAGGGTAATTATTCTCAGTTTAGGAACCCAGGCCTTAGACCTATTATACTATTCGATCAAGACAAATATTCTGTTCATTGTTACCCCCGCGAGAGTAGTTATCCCCAGGTTAGGAACGCAAGCCTAAATTTTTTGAGCTATTTAATTAAGGCACACCTTCAGCCCACTGTTACCCCCGCGATGGTAATTATCCCCAGGCCTTAGATTTTTTAAGCAATTCAATCAAGGCTAACTATTAAAATATATATTTCAAAAGATATCAGAGATTTAGGTAGCGGAGCGGGTATTACCGTACATTAAGACATATTTAATTGTGGATAGAAGAACACTTACTTAACACTCCAGTGCTCGTTCATGCCAGTTTGTTGACTAAGCATGTTAAGCATCATGCGCTGGTTATCATCATGTGCAGCTGGAACGGGGGCCACTGCTGGAGCTGGTTGAGATGGAGCAGGTTCTGGTGTACCTGATGAAAAAGCTTTCTCTTCCTGGAAGGGGAACATTGATTCATTATAAAGCGAAATACACAATGTTAATACAAAGTACACATATTAAAAGTGAAACGTCTTTGACAAACAAATTTTTCATGTCTTGTTTATATTTACAGAAATCTAAAACTTTCGATTTCTAAGACTTAGAGGGAGGGAAAAGGGAAGGCGGGAGATAGGATTTTATGAAATATTTTTACTTTTTATTTTAAAATGCTATGCAAAAATAGTATATTAAACGAAAAGTGGCAAATTAAATGCCACATGTTACTTGTAAATATTAAAACTACCTAACCTTCAAACGAATTAGCATAAAAAACGCTGCTCCTTGTGACGCAAATCACGCGTTTCATCCGTAAGAATTTTACCCTCATACGCCTAAAGAAGTTTCACTTCAAAAACCATATGTTAAAGTGAAGAAGGTCCATAAATCATTTGTTGGGTTAAGCATACGAATAGCAGAATGTCAAAAATATCATTTTACAAAAGCCATATTATAATGTTGAAGATGATTCAAGCGACAGATGTTTCATTCCAGCAAAATATAACACTTACAATGTGTTAGATACAAAACCGTATTTAAAATAGTAACCGCAGAGTTTCTTGTCGGTTTGTTCTCAGCTAAATCAAATTACCTAACCAAACTGATAGTAGATTTGTTACCAACAGGCAGACTACTAGTGATTCAAAAGTGGTTTTTGAGATTACTTGAATAAAGAATATTTTGTATATACACTATATTGGGCTTAACTAGATTTCGGCTAGATTTCGGATTACGGGATCCGTACCCTGTTACGTTGTCCACCATCTTGGATTTTAAGGTGATTTTTTGTTTATTCAATAACTCTTTATTTTAGGATTTTTTTTCTAGTTTAATATTATTCAATTAGGACCCGAAAAGAGTGGCTTTTAATTCCGAACAACTTTGATTATTGTCAGTCAGATTTCCATACAAATGATCTGGGGTCTTTTTGGTACCCCCGTTCCTATCACGAGTAAACTTTTGATACTTAGAGACGAAAAGGTTAAGAAAATTTTATTAAATCGCTTCATAAAACGGTATGCACATGTTAACTCTGTTTCAGATGTTCATACTATAGAGCTGGGGTCTTTTGGTACCCCCGTTCGGATCACGAGTATTTTTTTTACATTTATGGACCTGAAAATGTTAAGGAGACTTTAATGGTATTCTCACCTGATCCCTCGTGGTGTTTGTAATGAAAAAGATGTCGTTGGTGATAGACAGACCGCCGGTACTGTTGGGTACGATGACAAACGTACGATGGAACGCCCTGTTGGGGTTGCCTGGTACGCTTGTTTCTCTGAACACTCCATTCATTGTCAACACTATCATTGCAGGCTGCAAACGGATTAAAAAATTAATATTTAAATGGCCACTTAGGGGATTATTTAGTACTAGCTGTGAGAAGTAGGGATGTGAAAAAATAATAGCAATGGCTCTTTATATTTCTAGGATTTAAAATACTCACAGTAAACACTGGTAGGTCCACAGCGAAACCCAGTAAGTCATGTTTAGTCTTAGGCAAATCAGATAAAAACGAGACCACTTGCAGTCTCCCAGTCTTCATATATCTCCTACGAGATTCCCTTTCGGTTATCCTCATTATGTTGCGACTCTTCGATATATAAGAGTTCAATCTGAAATATATTCATTCAAGTGTATAGAGATAAATAAATAGATAAGGTTCCCGGAGATAAATAGATAGATACGGTTCCAATAAATAAATAGATTGATAAGGTTCCAAGAAATAAACAGATAGATACGGTTCCAAGAAATAAACTGATAAATACTAATAACTAATAATCTAAAGATACGGTTGATGTAACCAATTGTTGAATGATCGATAAAAACGGTTCCAACAGATAAATAGATAGGTTGATGTGATTTCAAGAAATAAAGAGATAAACTTGGTTCCAAGAGATAAATAGACAGATACGGTTCCAAAAATACACAGGTAGAAATAAACTGATACATACTAATAATCTGAAGACACAGTTCCAAATGATGAATAAATAGAAAGATAGAAACGGTTCCAAGAGATAAACAAATAGATATGCTTCCAAAAAAATAAATAGGTAGATACGATTTCATGAAATAAACTGATAAATACTATTAACTAATAATCTAAAGATACAGTTGATGTGACCAAGTGATGAATGATACGATAGATACGGTTCCAAGAGATAATTAGGTAGAAATAAACTGATACATACTAACAACCTGAAGACACGATTCCAAATGATGAATAGATAGATGTAATTCCGAGAGATAAACAGATGGATTTAATTTCAAAAAAATAAATACGTAGATACGATCTCAGGAAATAAACTGATTGATACTAATAACTAATATTCTGAAGCTATGGTTCCAAGTGATGAATAGATAGATAAATGTAGCTCCAAGAGATAAAAAGACAATCCTCTGATTATCAGGAAGACTTAATGTTTGAATATATTAAAAAAAACTCGTGAAAGTTAAGTTCCCTAAGTCTCCATTTATTTGTATATACTGTTTATATATTCCTGTATGTTTTTTTATGTATTGGCACTTATACATTTAGACATACCACCTATCCTGTTCCATAACAAAATAACAGAGATTTAGCAAGCAAAGGCGCAGCGGTAAAGTTACTTGAGCATCAAATAGATGCCGCAGCATGTATTATGACCTGGAAATATATAACAAATTACGTACTTATTTTCCGGTGAATTTCTGCTATCAGTGCTAAGGTAGCTGGCAGCCATTGACAGCATAGCGGTTTCGTGGTACGCCTCCAAGAGAGGTTGTCTGGAGTCCGAATCGTATATCGCGAAGTACTGCGTGAGGAAATCCCTCACAATGTTCTGCCCAGCCAAGTCTATGAGGAAAGACTGACGATTCGCTGGTAGGTTAACTTCTTCTGACACGTCGAAGCCAATCGCAGGGGGAAGATCCTCACCATCCTATAATTTTGGTAGGTGTTTAAGATAATATACATCCTTTTTTTCCCCAATAATAAGTATTATGTTTTTATCTTGCTGTTGGTAAACGATGGTACAGTCTAAGAGATGATAATGATGTATTCATCATACCGGAACTCTGCTGGCAGGGAGGTAATCCAGTTATATTATAAAATGGATCACATCATTACACCAACGAAGCTGTTCCCTTTTTTGGGGGAAAGGGGAGGTTATGTGGGGCGGGATTAAACCCACTAAAACCTGCCTTTGTAAACACTAAGTGGCATCGGTCTCTCCATTGATGTTCAGGGTGATATTATCACACAACAGAAAAACTATGTGTTCGTAAGTTGTCTACTAAATCAACGAGATATACATATAATAAAAAATCACAAAAATTATATAAATTTAGTAATAAAATGAATCTTTCAATTAACGATTATATACACATTTTTGAAGTGAATCTTCTTTAAGCGAATGAGAGTAAAATTTTTACGGATGAAACGCGTTATTAGCGTCACGATGATGTGTAGCGTTTTTTATGCTAATTAATTTGAAGTTTAGGTAGTTTCAATATTTACAAATTACATTTTACGTTTTAATTTGCCATTCGTCAATTCAATATACTATTTTTTATAAAATAGAAACATTTTATAAATTCTCTATTCTAAATTTTAAATTCATAACCAAAATATTGACAGAAAACACGTGGCATTTTAATTTTCAATTCGCAGAATTTAATAAATTATTTGTATTTATTTTCATGACAATTAAATTCCTAACATATCAACACTTCTTTCTTTCTTAAGTCTCGCAAATCGAAAGTTTTAGTTTTGTATAATTATAAACAAAACTTAACAATTGATTTGCAAAAGAAGTTTCACTTCTGACATGTGTGCTTTGTACGCACGCACTTTTAATTTTTTTTGTTTCAGTATTTTGGCAATACTAGGTATGCTATCCCCCCTCCCCCAATCTTCCAAAGACACTTGTTCTCTTGAGAGAAATATAAGCCTATATGGAATTATAATATGTATAATTTTCTTAATAAATACTTATATATAAACATATCTAATAATACATAACTATATATAAAGCACTACATAAATAAATATACCAGAGCATTTTTCTATCCGAACAAACAATAAGTATTTAAAAATTGATTTTATTTAATATAATAATTGATAATATACTTTATTGCACACTTTAAATAATACCAACAACTTTAACTAATGACAAATTACGAATGCATTACTTATACAACCAAGTGTACAAAAGGTGGTCTTATTGCTAATCGGCTATTCCATGCAACCTTCAGGCATGCAAACGAACACATTGATTATAAAAACATATATAATACTACCATTTACTAATATGTTATTATTAATATATCTTAGATACCTGTTAAACACAATATTATAACGAAATATTAGTTATTTATGTAAATAATAATTTTATAACATCATTATATCGAAAAATATTATTTTGAATTAATTTTTTAATACAAACAGTTAAACTACTCACCAATTTCACCAGTTTGGGGAATTTCTTCCGGACATCACTGGAGAAACATGGGAAAATTTAAACAACTCTGAAACTTGCATATTTATTAATAACAGGACCTCAAAAAGGTCTTATTATATTACAACAACCTAAAGGCTAGGCTGACTCACTGCATTCTTAACGCGAACAAACTGTAGTATAAAGATGGCAAAGTTAATATTTTAATATATACTTCTGGAAACATCTATTGGCCCACCTTGGATTTTCAGCTTTCGTTTGGTCCTAGCTAAAATTTTATATTAGGTCGAGCAAAAAGTTTTTATGGAGTTTTGAACCTGGCACATTCATAATTTCATTCAATAATCTTTTTTTGAATTTCGAACACAGAATTTAAAGAAACAAAAGACAATTTGGAGCCTGTTCGTTGTTAACAAACAATCGAATACTAAAAAAAAACTTGATTTTATTGGTTTACTCGAATTTAATTCTTGAAAGTGTGATTTTTCTCATTGATTTTGCAACAAAAATTATTTATTCTTGCCATTAAGGTAAGGTTCTATCAATAAGCAATGGATACTTCGCCTGAAGTCGCCGCCCAAGCTGTGGCACTTATCCAGGCGGGACACAGCCACCGAAATGTGAGTGTTCAACTCAATTTAAGTCGATCTGCGATCCGAAATGTTTATTCGCGGTACCTAGAGACTGGCGGCTTTGTTCGTCGCCAAAGAAGGCCACGATCTAGGGTCACAACTGAAAGGCAGGATCGATTCATCGTGACGACCAGCTTGAGGAAGAAGGTCTACTGACGTAAGGGGGAGCGTTTTGCACAATGCTGCTTTGAAGAGAGGGTTGCTTATGGCGGTGGCTCATGGACTGTCTGGGGCGGTATATCCACGAGCGGTAAAACTCAACTTGAGATTGTTACCGGACCACGGCTGCCAACCTCACGTGATGCCATACGCAGACTATGTGGGCCCAAATTTCCTTTTTATGCATGATAATGCAAGAGCCCATACGGCCGGCTCTTGCATTCGTCAGGGAATATCTTCGGGGTGTGAACATCACAGTTATGGACTGGTCAGCTAGAAGCCCAGACATGAACCCCATTGAGCACATATGGGACGAGCTAAAAAGACTTGTTAGGGCTCGTCAGCCAGTTGCCCAGATGATGCAGGAGTTGAAAACTGCCATAGAAAAGGAATGGGAGATGATCCCCCAAAATTTCATAGAGCGGTTGATAAACTCTATGCCTAATCGTATGAGAGCTGTGGTAGAAGCCTATGGAGGCAACACGCGATATGAAATTAAACCATTATATTAAATTGAACATGTTTTTTATTCAATAATCAATTGCCTTCATCAAGGCGCATACCCGACTTGTTAGGCGTAGCTCCGTGTCGTGTGGTATTCTGAATTCATATTTAAAACATTACGATCGAAAAAGATGGTAAAAAGTACCAGGTTTAAAACTGCATCAATAGTTTTTGTTCAATCTAGCAATAATATTTCGGTAGGAGCCATCGAAACCTAAACTCTAAGGTGGGCCAATAGATGTGTCCAGAAGAGTATTTTGTTGTAAAGAATAATCAATGCTTAACTTATTGAATCAAAGTACATTTTAAAATAAGGACAGCTGGTACTGTTATAAAATATCAATTGCTATTATTACTACTTTAATATTTTGTTATTTTAAAATGTAGAGCTCAGAGATTTAACAAAAAAATTATATTTAATAACATATTGGAAGGAGATATATGTTAGCCATCTTTAAACTAGTACAGACTACACAATTCACTGAAACTAGACTGTAAGTTTTATGTCATAGTGTTCATATTTAGATAACATGATCTTCAAGTCTTTAATGAGCAATCTTTAAATAAACTCCATATCGACGGCCCCTACATATAAAGAGACAAGTTTGTAATTTGGATACTTCAAACATTTTTGTAATTTCGATAAATATAACACCTCATTTATCAAACTGAATTATCTTAGAATGTGTATCATTAGTATAAAAAGTTATACAGAGATAAATTATTGATCATTAAAACATTCTTTTGCAAAAAAATGATTCCATACTTGACTGTTTATAGGTAGGGATAAGTGGTCAAGTATAAATCAGGATTGGTCCAATGCAGCTTGGTAGACAACCTATTTTCCTTCAATAAAATGCAGGAATTTTAAAAAGTAGAAGTCTGTCCAATATTTAATCTCCCAATTCTATGACAAATCCTCAGTTCTTACCACTATATCATCTTGGCTTACATTATCATACTTGTCGACATTCCTGACAGTCAACTTGCACAAACATAATCACTGAAAAGCATTACCTTATGTAAATATCATGATCACTGAACCTTTTCTCCAACGGATTCCCTTTCAGATATAACTCGACAAGTGGCAATGGCTTGAATACGTCCAACGACCCCAAATATGGTATCTGAAGACAACATTTGACAAATACATTATCAGAATCGTGAACCTGGTCAACTCTCCAAATGCTGTTTTAATGGAGTGTGTCCAAAACGAGGGCTATAGACAGCAACACCATTACAATAGTATTGCAACAAAAAACTTTCCTGTTAATCACCAGCATTACCCATAACTGTGGGAACAAGAGTAAATATATATTTACCAACAATTTAAATTGAGAAAATTTCTTTCCTGACAATTAAATCAACTGTAATAAACAATGATTGTATGATAATCAGTGAATGAGTTTAAGTCTTCTGAAACTTATGAAATGAATATAAATAATATTTTAAGAATAGATAATTAACTAAAATGAATGAATAATAACCTTCTTTCCATTTGCCAATTCTAATTACCTTATTATCACCCAAATAAAGTATCTTCAAATTCTTGAATTTTGCACTCAATATCTTTAAATGTTCTACACCATGAAGCTTGTTATCGTTGAGATTCAGAGCTTCCAAATCTGGTATGTTTTCAGCAATTATATCTATTGCAGCCAACATAATTACAGGACGGAAAAGTGCACAGAACATATCAGTTAATTCTGTAAAAAAAAAACATGTGCTTAAAACTTCATGAAAGAAGTGATATCTGCAACAAGGTAATGGTTTTTTTTTTTTAGAAACAATACAATTTTGTACTTAAGGCTAAAAGATAATAAATAATAACTACAAAGAGCAACTTGGTCAACCAGAGCTGACTTAAGCCAAATGAATGGTTTTCCTTTTCAATACCAAATATATTGTCTTTACAAAATTAATAGATTGTGTGAAGTAGCTTAGAATTACCTTACAATTATTTAGAAGTGCAAAGGGTTAATATATATTTATACATATATATATAGTGATAGAAAACTCATTTAAGACATTTATAATTAATAATTTATCAATCTCAGTGAATATTTTTTTAACAATATTATGCATATGCAAAATAATAACATGACAATTAGAAAACTGTCTTTTTAAGTAGGGGCCATCAATATACTCTTGGAAAAATATGCTAAATAAAAATAGCAAGATTTACCTGGATCTGAATGAAACTTGGTTAAATCTAACGCCTTAGTAGCAGGATTGTATCTCTTTGCCATAGTGAGCTTCATCTTTACTTTCATATCTCCATCAACACTGACATTGGGTACAGAGTTGCGCACAAGTACAACCAATTTAAATCCATCTGACATGACAATTTTTCTATCTGCATAATATAGCTTTTCTGCTACTTTTGCATCATCAATATAGAACACAGCAGCATTGCCATTAATTTTATAATAATGAGGTATAAACACTTCAGGTGATATATGACTTAAGAGTACACGTAAGATAACATCTTTCTCATGTTTTGCTCCATATGGTATAATTATTTGATACCAAGGCAACACACCAGGTATGAACTTCTTCTTAGAAACAGGTCTTGGAGCAGGAGAACCCAGTCTGCCACCTCTAGGTCTGAAACCTTTTCTGTGTGGGCCATGACCTGAGGTACCCATATCAATATCTCCATCCAATAACAACTGGGATGCATCATTCCATGATCGAAATTTATTCTTTCCCTTATTCGTACCAGGTTTAAAACTGACTCTTCTAGTGTTGCTACCATATGCACGATCATCATGTTCTGGAAATAAAACTAAATTTGAACTTCATTTGCATAAGAGATATTATAGTGATAGTTTATGTACAAACACAGGTCCACTCTTCCTCACTGTATTAAGTGAGATTGGATGTCCTTCTTATGCAGAGATTATGCGAAGGACCAATAGTCTTAATTACTGTATTTGAGATGGGGATGTGGCTCACCTTCAACTTCCCAACTGTTGACAGACAATGAGAACTTTTTGTAATAGGATGGCTACCCACTGCTCAACATAGATCTCACCTAATAACCCCCACAAAGGCCGATATTGCGTGAGCATTTACAGTATCGCTTTTGAAATGACCTGAACCAGGCCCTACCAGTGGCAAGTATCATCTATACTGTTCCGGGACTCGCGAAATACCTGGATGACTTTTTTCTAGACTCCGTATAACATCAACCATCTACCAGAAAAAGTCATGTCATGAATGGTTCAGCAGTTTCAAAGGTTTGCCATAAGCAAATAGACCGAAATCTTAAAAATAGCATTTTGTAGTACGACATACAGTTTCAGTGAAAAGATCTTAATCTGCAATTGAAAACATATTTATTATTTGTATAGAAAATTAATATTACAGCCACGTTGTCAGTAAATCTACATAGATTTGCTTCCAACATTAAGTTTATGCCGAATGTCATAATTCGTTTGTTATTAATTCCTATAGACATTTCATTTAAGTTTACTATTACACATAAAAGCATTATTTCACAATTGCTTCGATACACTCACCAAAATGTTCATTAGGTTTCCAGTTCCGAAGTCTTCCTCCACGCTTAGGCATGTTTACAATAATCTTGCACAACCTATCAACAGGTGAATTTTACGCAAGTTAAAAATGTTACCAGATACTCTTTGTATTACTTGCTTTCGTAAATTTATTACGATGGCCACAGGAATATTATTATTTTCGTAAGCTTCCTCAAAAATAAAGCTTTATCCCGTAACAAAAGTATAATGGAGCGATGACGTCACAATTTATACTGTATACGGTGTTGCCAGTACTCTATAACAAAAACTACTAATTGAATTTCAGTCTAAATGTACCACCTTTTTAAAAGTTATGAACTTATTACGATAAATAGTTTTATATAATTTACAAAAACACGTGTGTGTGCAATTCCTACCGAAAGTAAAATTTCATTACAAAGAGGAAGGTAAAATATAAAATGTTAACGTTCTTAGATGTTGTATTTGCTATACATATTTTTGACGGCCTCATTGGTCTAGCCATTAACATCTTCGACTACAGACATGAGTTCCTGGATTCGAGTCTCGGGTTGGATCAATTCAAAAGCGATATTGAGTTTTCTATTAAGATTTTCTCAATATTTTCCCGAAGTTGGAAAGTTGGCGGTGTACCCCACCCGCTTGCCTCGAAAAGCGGACGGTCCTGCGCCTCATCTCTCTTCGGTCTTGACGGATTTCCGTCTCATCGCACTATGAGACTAAAGACTTAAAGAGTGTACCTGTGTACTATGCCTGCCAATCCGCAGTGGAGCAGCTTGGTGGCTTTTTTGCTCTAAAACTCTCTCTCATATGAGTGTAGAGGCCTATGCCCAGCAGTGGGACGATAATGGGCTACAACTTACTTTACCTTTTAAGCTACTGCATAGCTTTTATCGCGGGCTTTGAACGCGGCAACCGAATGAAGAAATTCCGTAACGAAAATAAAACCTAACACCTCCCCCACTCCACCTACCATGTAGCTAGACCGAGCGTTCGCTTAACGTGTATTTATATGGTACGAAGCTCACATAGATCGAGACGAGTTGCATCGAAATCAGACGAATACTTAAGTATATATATTTATACAAGATGATAAGGAAACTTATATAATAAACGTAATAACGGCCTCGTAGGCGCTGTGGTCTGAGTACTTGCTTTGCTAGCAGAGATCCCGGGTTCGATCCCCGGTAGGACGAATTTAGGAAATTGCATTTCCTAATTTGTCTGGACTGGTGGGAGGCTTCGGCCGTGGCTACCACCCTACCAGCAAAGATGTACCATTAATCAAAAATATATGTGTTCCGGTACGATGCTCAGTAGAAACCATAACAGGTTAATAGGCTTTTCACAGATTAGTGCGTTTCTCAGATCTTAAACTATCATCGCTTCGTATTAACTTTCACGCGGGGCGATGACTGTCCGGCTCGCGCAGATGGCGCGTGTAAAAATAATTCAAGAATCAGCTTATGTCATTGCTGTTTTTTTTTTAGTAAAGGACTGTACTTATCAGGAAACTTTCGTTTCATTTAGCTTTACTAACATGATCAGAATCCAATTTTAATCAAAGATGTCATTAATACTATCATCTGTCTTCGTTTTCGGGAGCGGTTCCCAATCACATTATTTGTACATATTGAAAATTTAAATTACATATGTGTATGTCTTTGTGTGTATAAAACAGGGCAACATTTAAAATCAAAAATTAAATTTAAATTTAAACAAAAAGAAAATACTGCATTCGTGATAATAATTCAAATAAAAAAAATATATGAATAACCTACATGTATTGTAAGATAATAAAAATATCTTAAGCGATATTAACTTCTCATTTCTTCAATAAAAGAAAAAAATTGCTTTCTTATCGGTCATATTGATAAAAAAGTGTAACTTGAATAAATATCAAAGAAAAAATACTGCATAAATAAAAAATAAAAAAATAACTATACTTGCATAAGTTAATAAAAAATGCTATGCAATAGCTTTACTGCGGCAGTCCCCGAATGCCATACATTTTCTTACGTACCGTGGATAGGTAGGATTACGTACCGTAGGAGCCTTAGATATTAACCATTTTGAACAAGCTTCTTTTAGATACCGTGCTACATACCATACTTTAGTATACACAACAATGTGGCATATAAAATTCTACATTCATAAATAAATAAATAAGTAAAACTGCCCTTGCGCATTTCGCAATCCTAAAAATGTTGTGAATTAAGAAAGAGTTGATGAAATATAAACAATGCAATTGCGAAACGGTTCATCATCACTTTAATTTGAGACAATTAAGAATCGAGGTCGAAGTATATTTTCTGGTATATGTTATATGTTTTATAGTAATGGGTAGTAAATCTGACCAATTAAATATTATACTATATTCATCATTCGTATCATATATTTGTACATAATTTAGACATAATACCTATTTTGTTTCTAATTGTGTAACATGTTAATTATGTTGTACTTATCACGCAACTATATTTCGATAACTAAAATATCTACTTAATCTAAAATTGTTTCATGACACGACATATCTCTAACTAATGAAATTTCTATTAAACTAACATCTGAGCGCATTTATATCAAAATAAATGTAGAGGTAGTAATGTAGTGTTTCGTCAAATTTTTAAATAAATCTGTCAAGGCTTTTATGTTTCGGTATATAATTTTACGATATAGTTTTTGAACATTGTATCATATAAAGTTAATACTTATTTTCTACCAAACACGATTAGTTAGAGAGTGGCAATATTATTATAGATTATCTATCGTTATCTATGGTACAGTTTCATTTCACGCGCTATACAAGGACATAAAATTATATCTCATATATTCAAAATTATCAATTTAAATAATTAGATGTGCTTTGAAAATTAATTACAATAACATTATTTAAAAAGTAAGTACAACCTATATGAAATGAAATTAATATTAAGTTACATATTTGAATACAAAACGGAACGCGCTGGCAACCATAGCTTTTAAAAATAAAAACGACCACAGACAAAATCGTGTGCTTTTCGTCGCTGCCATGTTTTGTCCTACTTGTCGCGCTTGATCAACGCGTTCGCGATTACTGTTGTAAAATAATTCACTGAATGTTTCTAATGTGTTTTGTTTACAAATAGTGTGTGACTTTATTATCCCAATGAAATGTGTAATAGGTCAATTTTGATACTAGTGTATAATGGTGTAGTTCGTATTTCGTAAAAATTTGAAATCGTTCGCAAGCTATTACGGCCGCGGATAGATTCCGTATACAGTTTATCCGGTTGAGTGTTAATGTAAGTGCGATCCGGTATCACGACCCACGTGCAATTTAACATCTCATGCACATTTGTTATTATTTTGTTCGCGGCTGCCTACCTGCCTGCGAGGCTCGGATCGAAGAAGGGAAATCGCGTCGTCTTGCTCGCTCTCGCTCTCGATTCGGTAGCATTCATTCATTTCGTTAAACCGAAATAGATTTTTCTTGTCCGGTGTAATTGTTTTGTTGTGCGAGTGCTGGTGCGGAGACATCGCACACGTGACGCCGGGGCACGCCACAGTCCGCCTGCAGTGCGGAGCGCGGTGAAGGGAATCACCGCGAGAGGGGAATCACCGCGCGGCGCCGTGTCGGTCGTGGTTATTTACCCGCGAGTGCATCGAGTGCGTGAACGGAAGTGCGAAGGCATGTGCTGCCGATGACGACGCCGTCCCATGCGACGGCGATTTGAGCCAGTGAACGAGTGTTAGATATGCTCCTCGGGTTATGAGTGTGTGACGAAGTTGTAGTGCATTGAGGACGCTGGAGCCCCTAGACGGAGTTGGGCCCGCTGGGGCGGCCCTGGTGCTTCTCGGGGCTCCGCACGAAGGCAAAATGGCAGCGTGGAACCGCCACCACCACTTCAATATGCTCATGGACGAGAATGCCAAAAACAAATGTAAGTATTTAGATTTTGACTGACCTGCTGGTGCAATGCTGAGAGTACATGCTTTATTTATAGAGCTTCAGAGTTCACAATTTAGCAAATCGTGTTGTATTGACTGATGGAAGTCTTCGACGGTGGCTTGTTACATCCCTATCAGCCAAGTAAGAATTTGCATCCTGATTCAATGTACAGTAGTAACCATAAAAGAGTATCTTATCTTTTACTACCCTAAGATGAAAGATAAGCATTGATATAATATCACTTACCAGGTAAGAGTGCAATCCAGAATTCACCTGCCAGCATTTAAAGAAAAGACATGTTGTAATAATTATACTGAATTTAATACATATTGAATGTTTAACTAAAGAGTATTTAATGGAGCGATAGAGGTTTCAAATATTGTCTTATCTATATATATAAATTAAGAAGGAAGTCTAATTTAAATGTTGAAGGATAAAAGAGGGAAAATTGGAATGCAGTAGTATTGTTTTGGAAATGATTTGCAAGATGTCACTGACAAATGTTTTTGAAAGTATAATACTTGCATTATTGAGAGCTGTTATTAGAGAGAATTAAACAGAATGAATTATAAATAATATGAAAATATTAAAGTTATTACTTGCTTAAAACTGTGTTAACATCAAGTGTCATGAATAAGTTAATAAAATAAATTTGTACTTGGGTAGATGAATGAAATATTATTTTATTGAAATTAACAAGATATTTGTATGCTGAATGTGAACTCATACTATATATTGGGAATATATAATTTTTTTCAACAGAATGAATTGAAAAATGCTGGTTGCAAAAAATAGTTTTACATTTGTTTTATATTAAATGTTGAAGTTCCATAAGTATTTGTGTTCGATATCAAAATTGTAATCAAAATATTCTTAATTATTTAGCCTTACTAATTCAGAAGAGCAAGTAGTTGCTTAGGTAGAAAAAGTCCAGGGTTCCAGGTTTAGGCTGTATAAGGCACATTTAGGAAATTGCATTTTCTAATTTGTCTGAGTCTGGCCTGTAGAACACTTTGGTCACGGCTAGTTACCACTCTACTAGCAAAGATGTATAAAACATTAGAGGCGAAATGCCCTTTACCAGATTAGCGTTTCCATCCCTGAATGAATCACAGTCATGCACTAAACTCTTTAACTTGCTCTTCTGAATCACCATTGGTCTGTGTGTTGGTAACGAAACTATCAATATTTCAGATGGTAGATTCTACAGACAAGAAATTCTTTAGTTTCACTATAAAACACATTTTTAACATTATATTGTAAATATAACATTGTCCTTTCATATGCAACTGAAATCAAGTCCAAACATTTTGTTTTTTAAATATCCTTGAACACTCTGTATAAAAGATTGTTTTATACATACTTATTTTTATTTATTCAAACTTCATTGCACACAAACCAGCAAAAATACAAATTGGACTTTCTTACAGTAAGTTGCTTAATTAAGTGAGCTAAGGCTGTCTCATCACTTAAAGTGATCTCTTCCTGACAACCTTTGGTGAGAGGAATAGTAGACAAGAGCGGAATTGGTTTTGAAGGCTAATTCTCTTTTAAACACACTATGTCTGATACAGAAAGTTAAATCTATTTACCTCCAAAAACTCTTTAAATAAAACTATGTGGAGAAGGTAGAAATTGAAAAATACTGATATTTAGGACCAAATACTCGTAAAAATTGCTTAAAAGCCATTTCTAAGGATTTCAAACTAGAGTTTTATATATTAACTATGCAATAACACATTAGACTAGACTGTGTAAAGTTTGTTTGTATCATGAAATATTGCATAGTTATAAGTATATTTAGTAAGGTACAAGTATATTTTACATTTAAAGAAATATAATACACCTTGATTTTTAAAGATATTCTATTTATTTAAAAAGTATGTTTTGAATTCTCTTATGTAAAATATGTAATGGTAAAATGTTTTGTTTGTGGAAATTAATTACTGTGGCTAATGTAAATATTAACTATATGGTCAACATTTCTTTTTTCAAAAGTTTATGAAAAAATTGTATATGTGGTATCCCTTATAATACCAGCTAGTAAAGCTCTTGCCAATAACATTTTTATCCTGAATGCATGTTTTTCAAAAGGCAGAAACTCATAATCTACTTAAGTATGCTCAATTGATATATTTCATTAGAGAATAACTGTTATTTTGATATTAAAGAGAGATACTGCAAGTTTTTTTAGCTAGGAAATGTTTTAACAGACTCCAAGTGAAGTAAAAATCCATTTGGCACTTTGGGACTTGCTACAGACTTGCTAAACAACCAGAATACCTGCTGCATTCTTTATATGAGGTATAACTAAATTTGTTTGTACAACAACAGGTAAATCTACAGGTTGTTTATCAACTTTTCAATAAAAATTAATCATATTTATTAAGTTATTCTAAAAAGTTATGGTTATTGCAGATTAACATTTATTAAACAAATTTAATTTTACTATTACTTAGAACTTTAACATTTAGGTATGACAGTTTTATTGAATACATAAATATTTATACATATAATTTTATATATATAATTTATTGAACAACATTTATTGAGTTTAGTTTGATCTTAATATTATATTCCAAACATACTTAATTGAAAAATACATAAATTATAAGCTATTAAGTATTTTTTTTAATGTGTGGACTCTAAAGTAGTAATGGACTCCAGACCTATCTCCTGTAGAGATTAACTACCTGCATATGAGACATTATATGCATAAAGATTCTACTAGTCCATTGTAATTCAAAAATTTTGTTATATTGAAACTGTATGCTCTTTTAATTCAAAATGTGTGCACAGATATTACTGTAATGACTTGAGATTGGTCATAATAAAATATGTACCTGTTTTGGCCAACCACAGAGGAATGTACAACTTACTATCATGGATGACAAGGATTCTGCTAGTTTATAATGGGTACTGTGAGGTCTCTATCTCATATTTTTCCAATCCCATAAAACAATTTCTGAGCCTTAAAAGTAAACCTATCCCTATGTTTCAAAAGGGTTTCCCTTATTTGAAGTTTTTTTTAAAATATTAAAATTTTTAAAAATCCACAGCAGTTTAACTAAGAATATTTTATGAATAAAATCAAAATAAGTCAATTATATTTATAAGCCAATAACATTGTTTTATTTATGTTAACAATGTCTTATAAACAATCAAAGCTAAGACTCCTATGTGTATTTATTTTCAATTAAAGACAAGTTAGTGCCTGACTGTAGTCTCACCTGATAGTAAGTGATCATAAAGTCTAAAAAACTACCCCTGTATAGTAATTTGCCTCTTACAGTTCCTACAAGCTTTGGGTGGAAAATTTTAATTTCCTAAATAGAACCCATGAACTCTGTTAATGACTCACACTATTGATGCAACAAGATCATCAAAATTAGTGTTTGTGTATGTGTGACATGTGTCATCTGTGTATACTTTTGTTGGTGTTAAATATCACCCTATACAAGTACCAATCTTACACAGATAACACAGATGTTGATTGTATTGAACCCCTGACATGTATAGACAATTTTCCACCCTGTCACCTCTAGAATAACTGCAGGCAGTATTGAGTGAACATGAATTAGTATTGTTGAGGGAACACAGCCCTCCTTTGACCTACCAATAGGTGTTGCCCTATATCATTTTGACCTGATTTCTAATTAGTCTTCGATTAGAATTGAGACTCTGATATTAGGATGTATTTTCTAAACTATCAAAAAAAAATCACTATGATTTTATAAAGGTTACCTTTTAGCAGCCAATTAATATGCTGTTATTGGTTTAAGCCTCCACTCTCGGGAGGGAGGATTTTTAGAAACCTGCAAAATATGAAGATAAGCAGGTTTCTTCGCGACATTTTCTTTCATAAGAAAGCACAATGAAAATTTAGTTCAGAAGATTACCTTTTTATTAGAAATAATACTTGAAATATTTTTTTTACTTATCCAATATTGCAAACAATTTTATATTAAATTGGATATTAGTAGCAATTTTCAGAGCATATAGACCAATGTTTCCCAACCTTGTAAGCCATGAAATATAAATTACAAGTTTTAAGATGATATTGTTTTGAAATACTTATCAAAACATTCAAGTAAGAATTGAAAACAAAAGCTGAGATTCAAATTCAAAATAATTTTAATATAGGTTTTTCTATGCCAATTTAGTTTGAACCTTGTCCTCGAATTTTGAATTGCCCACAATTGAATATCAAAAACTTCAATGTAGACTATACAAGTTATCTCCGTTTAATTGCGACAAATTTCAAACCAAACCTAATAATTGTTAAATATGTCTATTTACGGCTTGATAATATTATCAATGGTATGGTACTGATATCAGTACCATAACAAATAGCATCCTTATTATTTAAAAAATTGGGTGAGATAAGTTTCGGATATCATATCAGTGTTTCAGTGAAAAGATGTTTAAAGAAAAAATTAAAAGTGCGTGCGTACAAAGTACACATGTCAGAAGTGAAACTTCTCTGACAAACAAATTTCTAAGTCTTGTTTATATATATACAATTCTAAAACTTTAGATTTCCGAGATTTAGAAGGAGGGTAAAAGGAAGATATATTAGGAATTTAATTGTCATTAGAATATTAAAAGTGTCAAAGATGAATACAAATTGAATCTGAAATGACGAATTGTAAATAAAAATGCCACGTGTTTTTTGATAATACATACATACATACATAGCATCACGCCTTATTCCCATAGGGGTAGGCAGAGACAACATCCTTCCACTTGCCACGATCCTTGCATATCTCCTTCGCTTCTTTCATTCTCATTAAACCTTTCATACAAGTTCGTCGGTTTAGAGTACTCTTGACCTGGCCGTTATTTAAAATGTCCTGGATTTGGTCCAGGAACGTTCGCCTCGGTCTTCCCCTTCCAACTTTCGCATTCACTCTTGACTCATAAATCCTTTTTGTCAGTCTCCTTTCATTCATTCTCTCTACATGCCCAAACCATCTAAGCATACCTTTTTCAATTTTAGTCACTACGTCTTCTTTTATACCACAACGTTCTCTTATCACACTATTTCTCACTCTGTCACTCAGTTTTAATCCACTCATGCTTCTCAACGCTCTCATCTCTACCGCATTTATTTTACTTTTGTGATTCTTCTGCCATACCCAACTTTCACTACCATACATAAGTGTTGGCACCAACACTCCAGCATGCACTGCCAGTCTAGCCCTTTGAGACACCATCTGGCTATTCATAAAAGCATGCAGAGCACCATTTACCATATTCCCTGCATTCACTCTCCTTTCGATAATACTAGAAATTATTAATTAAATTTTGTTTTTGAATTCAGAAAAGAATTTTTTATTTTATATTTTATAAAAAATAGTATATTAAATGACGAGTCGCACATTAAAATGTCACATGTTATTTCTAAATATTAAACCTTCAAACGAGTTAGCATAAAAATCTTCGCGATGCTAATCACGTGTTCCACCTGTAAAAATTTTACCCTTATGCGCCTAAAAAAGTTTCACTTCAAACAAATGGTTGGAAAACATTGAAAAATTACGTAAAACGGGATCACTGTGCCAAACAGAGACTTCTATGATATAACGGGAAGTTTATTTTGTACTAAATTAATCGCTTCATGTAGCCTCGACCCCAAAACTGCTTAACGCGCCTCGACCTCCCCAACCTTTAACCTAATTCTACGTTCAACCCTCGCAGATGGGTACTTGCATTGATGTTTTTATTAGATAACACAACTCACATGCTCCGGTGTGAGTCTGACAGTCTCAAATTGGAACACAATTATTGTTATCGCAGTTACAATATCCCGTAAATTGAGTAAATCACTTCGTTCCTTGATGCTTATTTACGATATGGGGCCGTAGGAAGCGAAATCGGAAACACAATATTGTAACCTGAAATTTATAACCGTCATTGAATCGCGATGCGATGATACGGAGAGAAGGTAGGGAGATGTAGATAACTTGTATAAAATAGTCGCTGTTCTCCGCCTCGCGTAGTTTCATATTCCCTGGCAATATGGAGACATTCATTTGTAGTGAGCGTCTACATTGCGAAAGGGGTGTCTTTACTAAATTTCGAGTCAATCAAAGTTGCAATTACGCCCAAGGCAGAAACAGTTTTCTTTTTATTGCCGAAAGATTAGCGCTTGACTGTGGCCACATCTGATTGTAAGTGATGATATAGTCTAAGATGGAAGTGCGCTATTCTTGTAAGAGGCAATTTACCTCGTAGTTTCTACAAGTAAAGAGACGGGACGACAATCTGCCTAAAGGTTGGCGAAGATTGGCAATAGAGCGAAACAGATGGAGAGATCTAGAGGAGCCCTATGTGAATGACAGCCTGAGCCGATGCTGAAAAATAAAAGCAATTATAATAATAAATATATAGATAATTTTAAATATATAGATAATTACATTAGCCACGGCCGAACCCTACCACCAGTCCACACACAGACATATTTGAAAATGCAGTTTCCCTAAGTCGCCCTATCAGAGACCGAACCCGGGACCTCTGCTAGCAAAGCGAGACCGTAAAATACAGTTTTATGTTATTTATATAGTTTTTTGGGAAATAAACATTGTTTATAATCATTAAAAAAAAACAAAATACCTGCCAGTGGAGCAGCGTGGTGGGCCTGTGTTCTAACAACCCTCTCTCCTAAGAGTGAGGAGGACTGTGCCCAGCAATGGGACGTTAATGGGCTGCTACTTATCTTTTTTTTTAACTTATTTTATAATGGCTTTTGTCTTGATAGACACTTGGCTGTGTATGTAGTAATTGCGTCACTTTTTAAAATCGTTGACAGGTTAGAGTGTAGCTGTGATCTCACTTGATGGTAAGTGATGATATTGTATAACATAAGATAATTAATTGAACTCGCACGGTTTTGTTTGATGGCCCGTCCTTGCTGGTAACGAAGTAATTACCACGGTCGAAGCCTCAGTCCAGACTTTTAAATTGGAATCTGCTATCGAATATCGTATTAGTACACACTATGAAACCAGTAAAGCCGTCACTTGTTGCTTAAGGGATATGAGTGCAGTAACAACGTTACTTGAAAATGATTTAGAACAAAAACAAATTGAGTCAAGTTTAAGGATGTCTTCGATAGGTTAGGTTTCTTTATTAAAATAAATATCGTCTTACAAGATTGTCCTAATTATATGATCTGTAAATCTGAGATTTCATGCGGTATAGTTTGAATTCTCTCACCTCCTACGCTCTTGGCACGCCATTAGGTATCGTTATGCCGGATCTACCTAAATAAAACAAAGATAGTGCTCCCAATACCCAGTTTCTAGGAAACAGTGACTATCTACACTAGCTCGACGCCTAGATTCAGTTACCGATGATAATGGCACATTTTCTCTCTCTTCACTCTTAATGAAATAATATATGAATAAACATATTAGCTATGACTGACACAGTTATTCTTTATATAAATATGTAACACTTCTCTCTGTTGCACCGTCTACGTAAACTTTCTCTAATTTTTCGCCTTCCTTAAGGTTGTCTGGAAGAAATAGCTTCAAAACTATAAAACCGAATTGATTAAGTTTATGCTTCATTTTTTTATGTACTTTTAAGTGAGGTGTGATTTATTAACGAATTAAATAAAAAAAAATAATCATCAACGTAAAAATATCAGATTATCTGTCTTAAATATTATCAGAGAAGTCGTGTGAAGTTTATAGATAAAATATTTTAACGTAGCTGGTTTCTGGTCAGAGTAAGAATATTAATGCAAAAAAATGTCGATAAAAATAGTTGTAAATTCAGTTTTTCATTTTTAGTCTGGTCTTGTGAGTAATCGTCTGCAAATCTAAGCAACGGCATGTTATAAAAAAATATGTTAACATTGTTGGTATGCAATGTACCTAACTGTAATATCGAAAATCTTTTGACTGTAATCACACATACACACGTACACATATAAAATATGTAATATCGATCCTTTTCTGTCTGTATACATATACGTTATATTTTTTTTATAAGGCAAACATTAAATATTCGTTTTCTTTGTTTTGCTACGTAAGTTTAAAATAAGTAACAAGTACGCGTATGACTTTAAATATTTTCGCCGACAAATGTTTTAAAAGCCGTGGGTTTTCCCAGTTTACGGTCTGAGAAAAAAGTGGAAAATGTATATCCAATAAATATTTGATTTAATTTTATCGTAAAAAAATATTCTGTAACGTAAACAGAATATTTTAATTTGTGGAATCTAAATTTGATTGATAATATTGAGATTCTATGTAGGGAGAGAGACAGAACACTTATCAAAAAAATAATATATATATATATATATATATATATATATATATATATATAAAAAAGAAAAATTAAATTGCGTGCTTGCAAAGTACACATGTCGAAAGTGGAATTTCTTTGGCAAACTAATTTTTAAGTCTTGTTTATATCTATACAAATTTAAAACTTTAGATTTCCGAGTCTTAGAGGGAGGGAAAAAGGATGATATGTCCGGAATTTAATTGTCATTAAAATATTAAAAGTGTCGAAAATGAATACAGCTAACTTATTGAAATCTCAAATGAGTAATTATAAATAAAGATGGCATGTGTTTTTTGTCAGTAATAGAAATTATTAATTAAACTTAATTTTGAGAATTTATGAAATATTAAAAAAAAAATTAAAACTTTACATAAAAGGTAAGTAGCAGTCCATTAACGTCCCACTGTTAAGCACAGGTCTCCTCACTCATATGAGAGAGGGTTATTAAAGCATAGACCTACCACGATGCTCCACTGCGGATTGGCAGGCATAATACACAAGTGTACTCTCATAGTCCGACGTGACGGCAATCCGACCCGATCGAAGAGAGATCAGGTGCATCCGAGGCACGTGGGTAGATCATACAGCTAACTTCCCAACTTCGGGAAAATATTGAGAAAATCTTAATAAAAAATTCAATATTGATTTTTGAATTGGCCCGACTTGGAACTCGAACCCAGGATATTATGTCTGTAGTCGAACATGCTAACCACTAGATCAATGAGGCAGTTAAAACTGCCTACTGCCTTCAAACGAATTAGCCCTAAAAATTGCCCTGATGCGCCTAAAGAAGTTATACAAAAAAAAGACCAATACAACAAGGCGGCCTTATATCTATGTACCGGTCTCTTCCAGGCAAACTTTAGAGATATTGCCGATAAGTGAAAGTGGTAAAGTGTAGTGATATATAACAGTAAACAAAAACTTATAATTTGTTGTTTGTAACGTTCATGTATTGTGTTACATTTCAAATATTGTGTAGCACGTGGCACGACAGCTGTGCGCCCGTAATCCACGGTTTCCCCGCATATGAAAAGAAGTCCGATTGTGGGAGGGTTACCTTGCGACTTGCAAAGGGCAATCGCGTTGGGGTTATCTCGTGCTTTCTAATTGGTCTCGCTCTGCAAGACACGCATATGCCCCCGTTACGTGTAGTCAAAAAACGAAAATGTTTTTTACTGACGGGTGTATCACGGTTTTCATGTTTGCTTATCAAATTTGGTAAAAAAAGCTTTCCATACAAAAGTTAATCCGCATACACTGTAATTACAATTTCATTTATTCAATTTCAGTTTTACTTTTTCGCAATTGTATTATTTGATAATAACTTGGATTGGTTCGGTCGTGACTTGTTAGATTAGAAGCTAGAATTGGTTAGTTACCAACCAGAAGTGTTGACGATAACGTCCCACCACGCTACTCCACTGCGGATTGGCAGGCATAGTACACAAGTGTACTCTCTATTCCTTTACTCTTAAAGTCCGACGTGACGGCAATTCGACCCGATCGGAGAGAGATCAGGCGCAGAACTGACGGTTTAACGTGCTCTCCAAGGCACGGGGGTGGATCACACCGCCAACTTTCCAACTTCGGGCAAATATTGAGAAAATCTTAATAGAAAATTCAATATTGATTTTTTAAGTAGCCCGACCCGGGACTAGAACCCAAGACCTTTTGTCTGTAGTCGAACATACTAACCACTAGACCACTAGATATTAATTTAATTATAAATTTAAATAGGCTTACTATAGAAAACTGAGATAGAATCTGTTTTATATAATAAGCTTATGACCGACGCATCCTGATATGATAAAAATTGTTGAAGATGTAATTATGTGATATTTAGATGTCTCCGAGACGTGTTGGACTTACAACTTAAATTTTTTATTAATAAAAAAAAAACCATCTACTGAATAGTCCGAACAATGCCTGAACATTTGGTTTGGATAGGTGAGCCTGTTCTTGACTTATATAACAATGACAAGTATTCAAGTAAAAGATCGGTCTGAAAACTTTCAGCATCGAAGTCACTCGATCCTCGATGAGAGATTCCGTTTTAAATTTGTCTTCTGTATCGCAAAATGAATTGGCGGTATAAAGCTCGTGCCCAAATGGGATGGCAGTGCCAAATATTTACAGCGGTTTCCCTGGCCGCTCATGCCCGCGATCAACTTTCATTGACCGTCTGAAAGTTGTTGCTATGCGGATGCCGGCCCCGCGGTGTGCCGCTATGAAACCAAAACGCTCGTGCAACGGGCGTCATGTAGATGATATCGTGTTTCGAAAGTAACCTGCTATAGTTTACTTGCTTTAAACGTTTTCTTATTACCATTGGACCGCTTGTCGCCTCGTTAGAGTTAAGTAAATCGAAATATAAAACTGGACAACCATATAGAAACCTCTGAAAGTTGAATTTCCACAAATGTATCCACATTTTCATCACGTATAGAGGCTTACCAATTTCGTCACAAATTTACTATGTGAAGTAAAATGCAAACGTAAAGGTCATCTGATTCCAAAACAAATAAGTCCTGTAGCTGTATGCGAATAATTCGTAAAAATCAATTCATGGTTTCTTATGTTCAATGTTCAAATATAAATTTAACAATCTACATACCTTTTATTCAAACCATGAAATATATTTACACAAATAGAAGAATTTTTATTGATTTTTATTTTAAAGAGAATGAAATAACAAATATTATATTGAAGCAAATACAACATTTTCAAAATTAGCTACAATTTTTTGTTTATAAATAATAAATATGAGCTTATATTGAAAATGAGCAAATTGTATTATCTGGGTAATTGATTTTAAACGAAAATAATAATTTTTCGATAAATAGAAACAATTGAAAACCCAGAGATATTGCATTAATTTGCGAATTATTCGAAAATTTTCGAATTAATCGAGTCGAATATACGAATATGATTCCAGTTCCCCACATAGGTTATCACGACGGTTGTTTTATTTATCGAGGCCTTCTTTAAAAGGTAATGTTTATATAGTACGAACCCTTGATTGACGGCCTCGCTGGCGCAGTGGTGCGAGTATTGCTAGCGGAGGTCCCGGGTTCGACTCCCGGTAGGACGAATTCAGGAAATTGTATTTTCTAATTTGTCTGAGAGTGGACTGGTGGGATGCTTCGGCCGTGGCTAGTAACCACTCTACTAGCAAAGACGTACCGTCAAACAAAGATATTTGTGTTCCGGTACAATGCTGTGTAGAAACTGTAAGAGGTATATCGCCTCCTACCAGATTGCTTAGGTGAGATCACAGTCAAGCGCTAATCTGTCAGCAATAAAAAAATAGTACTGACATATAAAGCAAGTGTGAAAGGATTTAGTTTTTAGAAACAAATATCATAACTGGTCTAAATTTCATAAATCTCACTCATTAATAAATGTAAGAAATTGACTCTTCGTTAAAATGATTTTAAATTCCCGATGACAAGGGTATCTAAATGCAAATTATCAGAACTTCATTGTAATTACTAGTAACAGTGGTTACACACATATCCAGGGCTCACTATAATTACAATGTAACAACAAAATTAGCTGTGATGTCATTATCATTGGGTTCGTCTTTTAGATCAAACGAAATACCGCTATAGTTTTTACCTTAATTTATACACATATTTAAATTACAAATTAATTGCTTAAACGCACCTCATTTTGTACTGAAATTTAATTGTAACGGATTTTAATAACAGCGGATTTTTTTTTCTTAAAATACACGAAATGTAAGCTTATAGTACATCGCAAGCTAGATTTTTGATAAGGTACAAGCACTGCTAGATTTTAACTGAATTATTATTTGTATTTAGATTGAGCTTCCCTTGTACTTAATTGTGTCGTTTAAGGTGTAGTTACGTTAAATTAAAACCTTTAAATTATAAACGCTGGTCGTTTTTTTTAAACCTGTCAATTCAAAAGCCCTTAAATACCGAAAATCGTCTTTCTATTGCCTCCAAAATTAGACAGTTTAAAGAGAAAACGTAGATGGATAAAGCTTAGAGAATGGTAAGAGAAATTCGACACATTGTTGACGTATTGTTATTTATTCTAGAAAAAAAGAATTAAGTTTTTCTATTTGAAGTTTTAGTTCAAGATGATGCATTTGCAAGTGTATTTAACTTATCGAAGATTAATAGTTTAGTTGTCTATCACATACTATTTATAGTACAGAAGCGATTTCTTCTAGGCAACCAATCCTGCAAAAAAGAATATATGATCAATTTTTAATGGCTCTCACGAATTTGATAGGATAAGTAATTTATCAAATAGCTAGCTGGCTTTAATCTATGCATTAAGAAATCCTCCAATCACAAGCCTTGCCTATTCTTATTTCGTAAAATAGTCAAACGTCGAATCGTATCCTATTTTATATGTAATTTAACAAATATAATTGTGATCTCTTCCAGTCGGCCATTCCTGATTTATTTCACGTCCCAGGAAAATCTGAATCCTTACAAAAACAAAATGAAAAAGAACTATATAATAACAGTAGTCTAACAAATATAACAATAATGATCTCTGCCATAAGTAACCAGAAGGCTACGTAAAGCTAAAATATTTACCACATAATAATGTGATATATCTAAACCAAAGACTCATTAAATTACTGCGGAGTGTATATAGCTATAGTGTAGAGCGCACGTGGTGATAGTCGGATGTTTAACGGTAACCATTTAAGTGGCCGTATCTCAGATGCAATGCAGTCAGGCCGTCTCGTTGGTGAATGGTCACCTTTCTCCGACACACAGTCTAGACGATTGGGCTACAGCCCGTGAATGAATTTCACATTGGAATGCGGAACAAATTTATTAGACCCTACCAACGATGACCGAGTGAAACTTTTATAACACTCGAGATTAAGCAATTAGCTTATATTTTGGTCATATGGATGAGCCGCGAAAGCCTAGCGGTATATAAACATAAATAATACAATTAATGTAGTAGAGGCCCAGGGTAAACCCTGTGATTAAAGATTTTTGTAATTCAATCGTTATAATTCTTTAAAAGCTATCATTGCATTGTTTGATAATTAAATTTTGCCCACGTGACTGTCGATTTTCGTTAACATCATAAAAAACGAGTGTGTTTTAGACCACACGTCTGAAGTAAAACGTAACTATCATTCTTTCTATCTTCACTAACTAATATGCCCTTCTCGCGCATTCATCAGCGTTTACTTCAATAATGTTATTAATAAGGCTTTAGTGACAATCCATGGTATGCGAGCGAAGTAATCACGAGGACAAGGCGTGGGCCCTCGTCGCTGAGTGGGTATTCCTATACTCAATGTAAATGGTAAAGATTTCTCCACCATTGCTCTATCGAGTGCTGTGTACTCATATTCGATGGTCGACCCATTATATTTGCGGCCACGATTTCATTGCGCACCGGCAACCATTTGCATTTTAATTGGATTTAGTCTCGCTTACATATCATACGCTAGCTTTGTCGTTACCGACGCCATGACGGACGGACCGGCAACTTGTCTAATATAATAGCCACACGTGAAAAAAAAGCACTTTATAGTTAATGCTACGAGCGCAAGAACGATGTAACTAACATTTAGAAGTCAAATGTACTCTTAACAGCAAACCGTATTATATTGTTTTATCAACGTGAATATTGGTTGTAGCAGAACCATTTTTATCTAATTATTCGTCAATTTAATTAATACATAGATTGTTCTTGTTGTTGATTGTATTTTAAATTCTTTATCACCGAAATACATTTGTCACCCTCGTTCAAATTTAGGAAAAGTGTTGTCTTTGACTAGACTCGACGCTGTGGAGAAACCATTAACAGACTATCATCACTTACCATTAAGTTAGATTATAGTCAAGATATAAAAACCTTAACCTACAGCATATGTAAGATAACATTTAATAGTGTTAATAGCTTAAAAACTCTTTAAAATACCATTTCCAATGCCTTATTTCTATCTAATTTTTCAGAATCACGTTCATATTAAGTAATATGAAACCGAATTGGCTTCTTTTATAATAAAAATGCTACTTAGTTCTTAAATATAGCTGTGGATTAAGTAAACAAAATAAACTATCAACCTTTCAACACGTGGACATTGTAGTGGTCAATGTAAAATTATTTCGCAAGAATATTTATATACTGCGTTTCATGATTTACTGGGACATAATTATTATAGAACGTTTCGTTCGTAATTTTTCTTGGAAGCTTTCATGCTTGTGGTGAAAATAAATACTTTGTTAAGTAGGTATATTATAAGGCGCGTTGCTGCGAAGTGTGACGAGTCAGCCCTAAAGTGCCCCTCGGTGTCAACGACCGGCCGCGAAGGTTTTTGCGCGGCGAACGGTGGTTTATTTTAATATATAATTGAATGAGTATGGAAAGTCGAAACTACGGCGGAAGTGATTGTGTATGGAGGTTTGTTTTATATTTCATTAAAGAGGTTTTATTTTATAGCACTAACTTTTTTTATTACGTTCCCCAAAATGAAATTATGACTAAGGATAAATGTTAACATGTTTAAACGAATGTCTAAGTGGAATTTCTGTCTAAATCATTTCAATATAATGCAACTGATTGTTGA
Organism: Elymnias hypermnestra; assembly: GCA_015832385.1. NCBI lineage: Eukaryota > Metazoa > Arthropoda > Insecta > Lepidoptera > Nymphalidae > Elymnias > Elymnias hypermnestra. The sequence continues at coordinate 1,192,709 of JACTOM010000067.1, forward strand.
ACTAAAGTGAAGGTTGAAATTCCATTTTGATGAAATGGATTTCAAGAGTAAGCGAAGTATGTATTTGTTAAGATCAAATATGTATATAAAGTTTAGTGATCCGATATTCAAAGTCGAGGTACGATCGAGGGTGTAAATGATGTATTGCGTAAATATAGATTACTGAATGTTACAGGCAGCTGAACAATATGATTGCTTGACTTTCCGCATTTCGCGGATCGTTGCGAAATTGTTCAGGAATTTCCTACTTATGTAATGAGGTTGTGTAACGAATTTGATTGGTACTGTGACAATTTTCTGACGGTCTCGCTGGTGCAATGTTGCGAGTACTTCGCTAACGGAGATTTTGAGTTCGTTCCCCCAGCAAAGCAAATTTAGGAAACAGCAGACTGTGCCAACTAGCAAATAAGTGCTAAGCAAAAGATTTGAATCTCAGCCTGATGCTGTGTAAGAATTATGAGAGGTTATTTACACTTTAACAGGTTAACGTATTTCCAGCTTAGACTTTTATCATCACCATCAAGTGAGGTGAATCTTTTAAAGAAAAATCAACTACGTCCTTATTGAGTTTTTAAGCAGCGTTTCTTCTACATATGTGCTAATCTTATATTAAAATGATAAGACGTCTATTAAATATTCCAATATTAAACTGAAGAACATGCTAATTAAACCAATAGTCGTATGACTTTTACAAAACTCATCACACTTTATTTAAACCGCATAAAAATTTAACAGATAAGGTTAAATTTATAACATAATAAAATGGCAAGGCATCGATCGGTTGTATTTCTAAGAAATTCGATATAGAGACTTATATAGGTGAGCTGATTATTCCTTTTAATTTTCAGAGCCTACAACAGAAAGGTCACAGACCAGGCAAAAAGTTTGGCCTTGCTTTGTCTGCCAATATGCGACAATGTAAGATTTAAAAAAAACGCAAGTTTTAGATCGAACGATTTATTTGTTTACCTTTATTTGGCTTCGAACGGGTTTCAAAAAGTTTATATTTTTAATAACTAATAAGACATACAATTTATGTTTTACATTTATTTAAAGTGAATTAATAAATTGATCACAGTTAAATATAGCAATAACAATTCAATAAATTATATAATTAAAATATTTATATTCAAGTAAGTAACTTATCATGTTAAGTAATTTATCATGTTACACTGGTTACACTTAAACGTGAGACTTAGGGAGCCATCTATTTCATGCTTATTTAACTTAATAGTAGAACTCATACACAAAGATCTCACTGATTACAGTACATAGGTATTTTCGATATATATTTTTTATTATCATGAAATCAATCGTGTCGAAACAAACCCAGCAAAATTAAACAAAACCCGTTGAGTACTATTAAAGTTTAAATTCAAACTCGAAAATTCTCTATTCGAGTACTTTTTCTATATATTATATACAATGTACGATAGATGATGATATCAAAGAACACCTTAGAATCTAAAGTTGCAAGCGTTCCTTCGCGCTCCTTTCTGAGAAGTGCCCACGACAAACTCAGTCGAGTGTCCCTTTTTCTTATCATCATTACAATATATGTTTATCATGGTTAAACACTATAACAGGTAATTTATATATATATAAACTAGATCACCTGCGCTATTTCGTCTGCTATACATGAGGATGGGCTGTGCGTTTGTGCCATTTTATGGGTTATAATTCCGCTTTTGCAGGACCCATAATTTTCTAAAATAAAATTAACATAAATTACTCCCTATAACATAAGCTTTCTACCAGTGAAAGCTCCGTTTAAATTTAGTTATAAGTACTCGTATATTGCATCCATTTAGTGAGGAGCTGTTTATTTTAAATTAAAGAAACTAGCATTTTATTTCATTCAACAATTTTTTATTCAAGTAGGCTGTTGCAGCACTTTTGAATCGTCAAGTATATTATTTTCGATGTAATACCGATGCATATCGGATGATGATATCAAAGAACGATTTATGATCAAAAGTTACGAGGGTTCTTTCGCGCCATGTTCTGAGAAGAGCCCACAACAATATAAATTTAATCGTATAGATTATATAATTCGTGAATCACGCCCTTCGCATTTATTGATGGTTGTAAATATATTCACGGAGTACTTTGAGTCCACATCCCCGCGGGCCCCAGCGTCGTTGACCGCCGGTTTTTGTACCGCCTGCGCAATCTAGAGCAATAGCCACCTATCTCGAAGATATTGGACAATGCCTTCCTGATCACTTATCTGACCCTAACTACCCGGCCCGGCCTCAACTTGAAGGCATCTTGTACATAATTGGTAAATTTTTCAAATCTGTTTTTCATTTCACTAAAATTTCCACGTTAAGTGATCGACATGCAAAAACATCACTTACATGGGCGAAGGGCATTAAATTTAAGTGATGCGTAGATCATTCTGAGAAGCCCGTGACATTTGAAGATTAAAAAGGAAAAGCTTAGAAAAAAGTTATGCCTATTATATAAATGCCTATAAAATAAGTTATACTTGTATTTTGAGACATGCAGATCGTTCCGTAATTTTGATGATTATATCACCGAATTTAATGAGCTAGGTCATTGTTTTTTAAATCATATTCCTATTAAAACATGATGCAAAAATATGACATCAGTACAAAAGGTAGTGCAGTAGAAAATAATTTATTTTTGAAACACTGTGTTACTAAAATAGGATTTTATACGCAGGAGCCATCGATAAATTCTTTATTCAACTAGGCGTTTACAGTACTTTTGTGTCTTCAATTATTTTGTAATGTAGATGTTTCAACATATCATTCAATATGCGGACTGATGTTGATATTATAAAACGACTTAAAATTAAGAGGGTTCCTTCGCACAATGTTCAGACTCCGATATAAACCGATATCCTTTTTTGGCAATTGCATTTTAGACATTGACGTTAATATCGATGATTATGTCACCCCATTCATACACCTAGGTCATCGATTTTTTTTAAACCAAACAGCTTTTAAACCACGATTTTAAAAACCTTAGCACATAAAATTAGATTTTTATACCTTACTAGTTATACGTAGGGGTCATCGATAAATTTAAATAAGAAAGCTAAAGTAAGCTTTTACAGCACTTTTGTATCTTCAATTAAAGATTTTTCTACATATTATTAGTTGAACATTCTTAAATCTATTTTAGTGATTTGTTTCAAAAATTAAATGTTTATTATGTGCCTGATGTTGGCTGTCGATAATAAAACAAATAAATATTACTTCGAATGTGCAACTGATGATGATATTAAATAAAGACTTAAACTTAAGGGGGTTCCTTCGCGCAATGTTCCAAGTAGAATGAGAATCAGCTTATCCAATATGCTTTTTTGGCAATTTTAGATATTTTGACGTTTTTGTATTTTTGATGATTGTATCACCCTGTTCATAATCATAGGTCATCAATTTTTTTAAACTATACACACCGGCATATTAAGCGAAACATAAAAAAATAAAGGTTTGATTTCAGTAGCATAACCTTATATGATACTGTTTCCAAATATTTTTTTATGTTCCGCTAAAAATGCCGGTATGTATATATTGAAACATGATGCACCTATTATATAAAATTCTCGTGTCGCGGTATTTGTTGCCAATCTGCTTAGAAATGGCTCGACCTAATCATGAAATTTTGAGTCCATATTGGATAGGCCTGAGAATCGCTCAACGTCGTATTTTTTATACCGTTGAATGTTAATGGTGGTCCACCCCATATAAAAACCATTTTTTAACAAAATAAACAAAAAGCCTGTATTTATTTTATTATAATTTGTGTATAATGAGTACGTATTTGTATGTAGATTTATGTATGTTACGTCACTATTCTCTGCCACAACGATGCCTATACCAAAGGTTGTCTGGTAGAGGTCGCTATTAAGCGATAAGACCGCCTTTTGTACTCAGCATGCTTTTGTATGTTACCTTTACTCTGTTTTTGTAATATTATAAGGAGGAAAAATTCCTGTTTTAGTATGTATGTTTCTAACGTTTTCACAGGAAAACGAAACCGATTTAAAAAATTTTCACCATTTAAAAGCTACATTTTCACTGAACGACATAGTCTGTTACTTTCTCAAAAAATAAAGAGATCCCTAATAAATATGTATTAATGTAACCCGAGGTGTGACACAAAAAGTCTGTTATCGCGTGCGCTGCGGAAACTAATGATGATAGAACAAAAAAATGATCTACAATATTATAGAACGTATTAATATCTACGAAAAATCCGCCATACCATATATACACCTACCTACTATAGATATGCCACTATAACTACTTTTAAATGTGAATAAAAGTTCCGATAATAATCAAACCCAATTGTTCATACCTCTGTTGTAATTTTTATCGTTTCAATATCTGTAGAATACTTTTTAAATTATGAAAATCGGACATTCCATTTAAAAGATATAACCAATCTGACAAAATAAGTCCGACTTAGTAGACCTTCCATTGTCGCGTGGGGGAAATCGCGGGGCATTGCTAGTATACTAAATTTTTGAAACACTGTCTTACAAAATTATGATTTCATACTGGATTCTATGCGTAGGGGCCGTCGTGATATTTTCCAAGGCACTGAAATTGAAAAGAATGTATTTGATGCGCCGTCAATAAACTTATAACGCCGGCTATAATTGTTAAGGCGCNTCACTATAACTACTTTTAAATGTGGATAAAAGTTCCGATAATAATCAAACCCAATTGTTCATACCTCTGTTGTAATTCTTATCGTTTCAATATCTGTAGAATACTTTTTAAATTATGAAAATCGGACATTCCATTTAAAAGATATAACGAATCTGACAAAATAAGTCCGACTTAGTAGACCTTCCATAGTCGCGTGGGGGAAATCGCGGGGCATTGCTAGTATAATAAATTTTTGAAACACTGTCTTACAAAATTATGATTTCATACTGGATTCTATGCGTAGGGGCCGTCGTGATATTTCCAAGGCACTGAAATTGAAAAGAATGTATTTGATGCGCCGTCAATAAACTTATAACGCCGGCTATAATTGTTAAGGCGCGCCAAAACAATCCGATCTCCTCCGCTACAACAACAGTGTTCATCAATGGTCCGCCACAATCGCGTGTCGATAACGGCGCGAGCGCGTTGTTTTCGCGCACACCTCACGGGCCCCGGGTTAACGGCCAGACGGGCCGGCCGGACGTTAAACCTGCCCCGGACCGGCTCGCGGCCTCGGTGCCGCGCTCACTCGATCTGCACTTAGCGAGGTTTACTCACTCGTGAGTAGTGCTATACACAATAACGCAACTAACGATTCGTCATTTACTAATACATTTATTTGGTTTATGTGTCTCATACATACTATTATGGGGTAAGGCGGCAGACATTGAAACTATCTTCGTATTACAAAAAAGAGGAACACGTGCCATGTATCAATTGGGATGCCACGCGTCCTCAAGAGATTTGTTTTTTATAATTATAACAGGCAAATGAGCTGGCGGGTCACCTGATGGTAAGTGATCACCGCCGCCCATGGACACCTGCAGTACTGGGCGAGCTGCCGATGCGTTGCCGGCCGAGGAAATGGAAGTTCAAGTGCCTCTTAAACATTTGTATGTGGAAATCTTGGGGAAACACTGCTGCTGCTGGAAATTCAAAGAAACTTCAATTCTCACAGTACCATCACTATATATATTGAGTACTCGCTTTGCTAGCAGAGGCTCCGGGTTCGGCGAATCAAAAACATAGCCAAGCAAAGAGATTTGTGTACCGGTACGATGCTATGTAGAAACTAAGAGATATATCGCCTCTTACCAGATTAGCGCGCTTCCTTCTTAAACTGTATCATTTTATATATCCGTAATAAATTTTAACACAAGAAATAAAATCAAACTTGTATTGTTAATGCTAAATCATTTGTGGCATTTTTAATAAAATACCCGAATTACTTTTGGATTTGCCTCCACATAGTTTTAAGAAATATGTGTAAAACGTCCAAACAGACAAACAATTGATCTTTAATATAACATTCTTATATTAATTTAATGAAAAGCTGTTCATTTTATCTATATAAAATTAAATATTTTCTTATCTTAAAATCCAACTCTTTTTTAGGCATTTGATTCTCATTAAGAACACCACCGAATACTTTCACAGTTTTTTTATTCAAATCAAAGAGCCTTAGACAATTAATTTTAGTGTATATTAAAATTGCGCTTTTCGAATTTCTTATAATTTTAGATTTAGATATTCGCGCCACTGGAAACGATCACTATATATTTTTCAGATACATTTTTAATAAAGTAACAATTACGAAACGTAGCTACGTTTTAAATAAAATGAAAAACTAAACCGTGACGTATCTTATATTATTACAAAAATATTACATATGGTTGTGACAATATCGAATATGGATAAAACTTACACGTCCCCGTTTCGAAGTTTTTTCTTCTTTTTTATAAGCTGGATAGTAGAACGGGGACAACACCATGCCCGCTTTTCCATCTAGTTAATATATCATCTATGCATTGTGCATTAGGAATTTGGCCTTTGAGTATCCCTAGAGATTTTAATATTTAATGTTACTCGTTTTCAGACTCCGGCTAGACGAAAACATTATCTCTATTAATAATTATATGACTTTATATGATATTAAGTTAAAAAATATAAGTAATTTAAATACTTTGCTATATACTTTAGTATACAAAACAACGTGACCTTCCATAATTATTTTTTTTGCCCTTACTTTCCCAGCCATCGTTTATAATTTCTGTGCATATAGCGATGCGGCAAAGAAAAGACGTTGGAACCTGCAAAATATTGTTTTTACAAAACTTTATGATATTGCTCCTAAAGTCAAAAAATATAAATACAACTATCCGTTAATTAATTAATTGTAATAATATTATTATTAAGAAAATTTATGTATAGAAGCTTTATTGTTCTCTTGTAATATTTTTGCATAATTGTTTTGGATATTAATCAAATTGTATCATTTAAATTAAATTGAATAATGCCAAATAATGTATTAAAATGAGTAATTAGACATTCAATTATTTTTCCAATACTACTGACTATCCGTTAAATATGAAAGTCATATATTGTTTTTCATTTTAATGCAAAAGTTTTTCTCTTATGAGAAACAATTTTGGATTTGCAGGTTACAGAGTGTTTGGTTTCCAGTTTCGATATTAATAATCGGTTGAAAATAATGTTGTTTAAGCTTGCTTCAGTATTATAGCTTGCGTTATTATTACTCTTAATTCACCTATAAAAGTAGCAGTCAGTCTATTAATCGAACTAAAACATTTTGAATTTGGTCCTTTTGTTTGTATCCTTTTACGGTGCTATAAATAGTTAGTGAGGTTATTTAAAGGTTAAATAGTTTTAATTTTAATATAACATCAACGATCGCACAGGCAGACAAGGTCAGACATTTGAATTCTTAGTATCCAAGAACAAACATTCATAACAAAATGTTTAGGTAGACTGTAGGTAGGCAACCGTCTTTTCTTTAGTTCCTAGAAGGTCCAGTGAGTCTTTGAGTGGCTTACGGTGGCCTCTGTCAGTATAGTTAATTTTCTGGAAATGTCAAATTCTTGTTTTATTTTTGTCTTGTACGGTTGTTTAATATCTATTTTCTATTAGCCGTTCACGTCGATATTACTCACGTAGTTCTCGATCTCGTTGAAAGGTTGGTAAACCCGATCTTAGTAAGAGTCTACGTCGCCAATGGAATATGTATGCCGAATGTTCGGGAGTGATGCAGACAATTTAATATTTGTTGTCATTTGCACCTTATATTTTTGTTGACACTTCGATTCGATTGTTTGTTATGTATTTCAATATATTTTAGGTATTTTTTTCGTATGTTCTTCACAGTTTTAATTAGTGTGTGTGTAAATCAGTGCAGCTCTCATTGGGTTATACATAAATAGTGTAACGATCACAATTTTGTATTATGTATATAGTTGGTATCAGCTTAATTCCCCATGGCTACTAAAAATTAAGTGGAATTTCAATGATTTTGTTTCTCTAAAATACTACTACACTAAACACAACTTCATGTTTCATCTGCATACCCAAAGATGATCTGTTTAACTTGGTTTTCACCATCTATTTTATTTTCATATAACTTAGTTGGCCGCATACTTAACAATCTCTTCGTTTAAAAAATGCAATAATTTTTTTTATAATAATTAAATTGAAAGCTATCCTATACCCCAAGTCGGAAGAGTACGACCAAATAAAAAAAATTGGATGTGTAGTTTGGAGCTCATCACGGTCAAACACTTTAACTATTTTTTATGATTAGGAATCATTTTCGGCCATATAAATTCTAGATGTTACAATTAACCATAAACATACGTATTTGACCGTGTTAATATATTTAGATCAATGCATCTCTGCTTTGTATTCCTCTATTCTATGAATCCGTTGTGGGTATCATATTTTTATATTAACTACATTTCATAGAAAGCAGCTTACATACACTGAATTTTCTACTGATGTTAGAGTATTTTAATATTATTTAAGAAATATACACGAGTGTCTGTTACGGTTAGAAACCGATTAGAATCAAGGTTTTTATTAAGTGTATTTATCATTGTGTTGTACATTATAACAAAGTTAGTACACAGATGACTTTTTAAGAAACAACAATAACATAAACTACTATTGTATATACTTATTCAAATATATTGTTACGTAACGTGTGATATATCATCGTTTTTATATAGTTGCACATACATATATCAATTAAAGGTTTGTATTATTTCCATAAACATACAACATTGCTTTTTGTATTTATTTTTGATTATATTATATTAAGTAATAGAAAGTTAAGGTTAACTTTAAATAACTCCTGAAATTCGACAAAGTTTTTTTCCCGTCAATGAAGTAGTAACATAGCTAAACTTGAAGGAAATGTTTGGTACATTAATACCAAAATAAAAGCGACAATATTGTAAAATATACACATTTGTAATACCTGTTAACGATGTTGCATAATAAATAACATTTATCAAGTTTTTGAAATCAAAAAAATTGGGTTGCAGTAATGGCTGATTTTATACAAAAGCACCAAACGTTACTGATACTAAAATACTAAGAAGAAATAATAACTTCTCAAAACAGCTCTATGCAGTTCAGCGTATTCAATATTGATAACATGCGGGTGGGCCAAGGCGATGCAAATCAGGACTTTAGCTTTTATACGAAGAATTGCATTGGTTTCTTGAAAATCAACTGATGCATTTTCCTAAGAGCTTAATAGAAATGGCGTTGAATTATTCACTACTCGAAAGTGAAAAAGGAATTTACGTTTTAGCAGCCGATATGTAAAAAAAGTATACAAAGTATCAGTGTGTATAAATGGAGTTAGTGAAACTACTTTGGCTCATACTGTATTAAGTTCTACCATTTTATTATAAATTCATCTCATAAAATAATTATAATAAACCTTTTATTACGCGTACAAATTTCAAGTTAATATAATGTTTCCAATACAATTTATAATACCACTAAAAATAGTAAACTTAGACAGTATGTCATTTTTTTTGCAGCGTGGTGTTAATTATTAATGTATATTTTGAAATTTTTTATGTTTTATATATTGAGTCTATTATATGTGTAAAGTCTGGCGTTACAGTCCCCCCTATATGGAAACTTAATGTAAAGAATATCTTGATATAACGCTTTTTCTAACTCCCTTAGATTTAATTACCTGTAAAAGATTATGCAAAATATGCATTTACGTAACGAATATATAAGTGAAAAACCTCTTTTTTATTGGTCTTTATTTTACTATTTATTTGAATCCATAAGCTGTTCTATCATTTGTTCCAACTTAATTCCACAATTCGATGAAAACTCATGTCTTGAAAGGCTTAAGCACGTTAAACTCTTCGTAAGACAGCCACTATTGTTTCATGCTAAATAACAACATTGATAACTACAAGTTTAACAAGTAAAACGAATCGAATTGCAACCGATCCTCTATATAACAAAACCTCATTGCAACAAGCCCCTTCAGTTTTGCTACATCGGGTTTAACACTGTATTAAGGTAATATTCTCACATGTACCTTTGTAACGTGTAACGAAACTTTTCCTTACTGTACTATAAAAAGGTACATTAAGGAAAAGATTAGATATACGTCTGGTCAGGAATAATATCCCGATTGATTTGCGATTTGCGGTGGATAGTATAGGATAGGATAGTTATGTACTTGCTATTCACTTGTACTTAACTAGTTGAGTTTGTTCCGAGCTCAGACGAGACGGGAGCACAGGTGGGATGGAGGCATAGAGTGAACGTCTACGTCGACGCTTTTTCATTCTTTGTTTGCGTCAAGGATTTGCATACAATCGGAGAAATTGCGTGGCTGGCAGTAGGCGGGAGAAAAAANTATTGGTCTTTATTTTACTATTTATTTTAATCTATAAGTTATTCTATCATATGTTCCAAATTAATTCCATGAAACGATGGAAACTCATGTCTTGAGAGGCTTAAGCACGTTAAACTCTTCGTAAGACAGTATTTATTGTTTCATGCTAAATAACAAGATTGATATCAACAAGTTTAACAAGTAAAACGAATCGAATTGCAACCTATCCTCTATATAATAAAACCTCATTGCAGCAAGTCCCTTCAGTTTTGTTACATCGGGTTTAACACTGTATATAGGTAATATTCTCACATGTACCTTTTGTAACGTGCAACGATACCTTTCCTTACTGTACCATAAAAAGGTACATTAAGGAAAAGATTAGATATACGTCTGGTCAGGAATAATATCCCGATTGATTTGCGATTTGCGGTGAGGCTAGTTATGTACTTGCTATTCACTTGTACTTAACTAGTTGAGTTTGTTCCGAGCTCAGACGAGACGGGAGCACAGGTGGGATGGAGGCATAGAGTGAACGTCTACGTCGACGCTTTTTCATTCTTTGTTTGCGTCAAGGATTTGCATACAATCGGAGAAATTGCGTGGCTGGCAGTAGGCGGGAGAAAAAAGGAATTCGTGCAGTTTTATGCATGTGCTGTACAAAGTACGGAGCCTTACACTTTTCCTTCAATTTTTTTTTTATTTCTGATTTAAAATATATATTTTCAGTAACGATGTTACGCCAGTCGATGTTTTTATAATAAATGGAGAACTATGTATTTTTGTAATCATAAAAAAAAATGTCTATATCATTACCTGTCATATTCGAATATTTTCTCCTACAGTATGTTTATTGTGTTAAGCAAATCTATTGATGAGAGTTGTTTAAAATTTTATTTTGTTTTTATACAAATTTCAACACTACATAAAATTTTATTCGACTGTATTCTCTATGGGCTAAATTAAGTTTAACTATAAATATAGATTATAAGATCTTACGGTTTGGTTAATAAAACTACGTATCACATTTCTTACATGCTAATCCCAAAATGAATGTTTTTTGGTGAATAGACACACTCTTTTATGTTATAACTACATAACATAAAGTATCTCGTTAAATATTTTTATCCCAGGATTATTTAGATGAATTGTGAATATTTCGACGCTCCATACAATATGTAACACATAAAATGTACCTGGAAATAATATATTTTTAAATAAAGCATCTATGTATTTCTTCCGACAATTTTTAACGATAAAAATAAATTTATACGAGTAACTTAATCAGAAATATATCACTTATATAAGAGAGGATTTTTAGAGCTTGTACCCACCACGCTGTTCCACTACGGGTTGGCAGGCAGAGTACGCAAGTTCACGGGGGTTAATTCCACTTCCAACTTCCTAACTTCGGGCAAATATTGAGACAATCTTAATAGATCAATATCTATTTTTGAAATGGCGAACATGCTAACCACACCAATGAGGTAGTTTTAAGTGGTAGTATTCATTTAAAAAAGTGCGTGCGTACAAAGTACACATTTCAGAAGTGAAACTTAAAACCAACTAATTTTTAAGTCCTGTTTATATTTATTCAAATCTAAGACTTTAGATTTCCTAGAATTAGAGGGACGGAAAAAGGATGACTAATTATCATTAAAAATCTTAAAATAAAATAATTTATTGAAATCTCAAATGACGAATTGTAAATAAAAATGGCACGTGCTTTTTATAAATTAAAGAAATTACTTATTAAATTTTAATATTTAGAAAAGAGAATTTATGTCATATTTTTATTTTAAATGATTAAATGACGAGTGTCAAATTATCAAACTTTTCCCTCTTAGAAGATATTATATTTTGATTAATTTAAAGTCAAGTATATAAATAATAAGTAAAATCGTATGAAATATGTTTTGTTGACTATAGCATGTAAATATTTGGTTTTCCTGGAATAAAGTTATTTGTGCATTAAATGTGTAAGATATACGTTTTTACGAATAAAGAGCCAACTAGCGTCGTTTGCTTGTCACAATAGTATACGCGTTTCAGTCGAAAACACGACATATAGAAAGCCTATTCGTTTCGTATTCGTCGTAAACTTCCGTTGCCTAGGAAGAGGCGGCCCAAACACGTCCTTGACAACCCAGACGACCAGATTACTTTTGACAACGCCCCGTACACTATCACACACTCACAGCGTCTCCGCATGCGAAGACGAGGTTCCCGCTACCTGACGCACCCCGGCTACGGCCCCCAGTCGCGGACCCATGGGCGTCAAGACTAAGCATCCGTCCGATTGTCCATTTCAGCAGCAGTAAACGTTGCTCTAAGCCTAGGTCCGAGCCTCGCAGGCGCCCTTAGAGCAACGATTCCCGCACGATGCAGCAGGGCTCTTCTACGGGCCCACTCCTCGGAGAGCTTCTGCGCTCGCTACCCCTCTCGGTTACGCTATCAAAGCCCGTAGGGCTAACAGCAACTACACACTTAGAGAGAAAAAAAAAAACTTAAACTTCCCTGCTGAAAAACAGTTCGATGGCATGCATTATATCCTCGTCTAGTGACAAGTAGACGGCGTGGCGTTGGGTGAAAAGTCTGGTGACATTTTTCATTGATCCTGAATTGGCCATCTTCGCGAGTGTGAGCTATCGTAGGGGCTCAAAAATGCCACATGTTAAAACTACCTAACCTTCAAAGGAGTTAGCATAAAAAACGCTGCGCAACTTCGTGATGCTAATGACGCGTTTTATCCTTAAAGTTTTACCCTCATTACAATATTACCAACTCACATCTTGTAGAGGAACCCTCGTCAATAAAATCACTGTACGTAGTTTATCTCGGCGTGCTTGTCACCTGAATCACGTGGTCTTTCCGCTCGTTTATTAGTTGGCTATTATAGTTGGCGCGTTAGTTGCGTCGGACCGCCCGCGCCGTTCGCCGGCACACATCCGCACCTTATCGCCGCTGATATTGACAAGTAAACGCGTTCACAACAACGCCACGTGTATAAACATTGTTGCACAATAACACGGCCGTCGGTGACGCGCAAGGACGCCCCACGACTCAAACAAATAATCACCGTGATAGTTTGATGTGTGAACTGCGCTCCCACGACACCAATTCCCACTTACACCGAATCAAAAATCATCACACACCTGTTTACCATGATCTATGATACAAACGTATTCGTTAAAGTGTTATTTATTACATCTTGTTTCGATAAGAGACGCTTTCGGCTCTTTGTTTTCAAACCAAATGATTGGGTGCAGTGACAAGTTCTTTGTTCTCTATCGAATAATTACGGATTTGTGGGATGTCTATACTAAAAGGAGAAAAAAGTGACCGCTGTAAGTAAAACAAACCTGTTTTATTATTCCTTTGTCAATATAAACTTATTCACGACATGTTGGTGTTATTTCTGGTGATTAGATATAACTTTAACTGCGCATTAGCTGCTCGCTTACAATCAACTCGCGAACCTACGTTCAATAAAAATATGTATCTACTTAATGGAACTTAATGAGAGTTAATAAATGTTATAATTGTAACATATTAAATAGTATTTCTATTTTAAATGACATATTTTGAAGGTAAATAGATTCTCGCAGTAACATTTCATTTATAAATATACAGACTTTGGAAAACACTCAATTAACTGGTGACTCCAAAATTTTTATATTTATTTCTGAATGAGAGTTTTAAGTTTTAGTTGTGTTGAAAATGCATATAGTATGTATATTTAAGCGGAAAATAATCACTGAATCATCATGAGATCTTCATACCTATTCGCACCATTGATTCTGGATATCTATTCTCCTCTGGATTGGGATTCTCTCGGTTTCCTGTAGGATCTAGTATATTATATTTTGAAATAGTAATATCGTTAGTAGAGGCTAGCAATATTTCAAAAATACTTACTGCATGGCATTAGAACGACATTAAACCATTAAATTTATGTAAATCAAGACAAAACCTTCAATATTTAATCAATGTGACTTTGACGTAAGAGACTTCATGATGAATAAATATATTTAATTATAATATTGACATCTATAAACATTTGCGTGTTACTAAATGTCAGATACAGTGACACCAGTTACTTTTAATAATGTGTGAATAATTTACATGAATTGCTACACCGCAAAACTTAAATCAGGTATGTGCCCAATAATAAATAGTACGACATTGCATTCCGACATCACTAATCGCCAGTATTCATTAGTATAAATCACGTATTCTAACAATTCGCATTTGCTGTACGTAAACAGAACCAAGTTTGCACCTCCCACGCTAATGTACCGGCGACTAGTCGCATTCCGCGCATAACTACCACAGGTTGTCGGCCCGCGGTGCGGCTGGTTTGAGCGGCTTGCAGCGGTGACGTAGCGACTGGCTCGTCTCGCGGTGCCATCGACACACACCTACGCTCGACCGCCGCGCCATACAACGCATCGGGGAAACCCAAGAACAATCACGACGATTCCTCACCCATCTAACATAGATAGATTTTTTTTATTGCTGACAGATTAGCGCTTGACTGTGATCTCACTTGATGGTACAGTCTAACATGGAAGCGCGCTAATATGTTAAGAGGCGATATACCCCTTACGGTTTCTACACAGAATCGTACCGTAACACAAATCTCTTTATTTGGCGGTACGTTTTCGCTGGTAGGGTGGTAACTAGCCACGGCCGAAGCCTCCCACCAGTTCAAACTCAGACAAATTAGAACATACAATTTCCTAAATTCGTCCTACCGGGGATCGAACCCGGGACCTCCGCTAGCAAAGCGAATACTCGCACCACTGTGCCAGCGAGGCCGTCATATAGATAGATAGATAGATACAATATTCTTTACATTAATCTAATATAATAAACTCTCCTGTCAAAGTGTTAAA
Source organism: Elymnias hypermnestra (assembly GCA_015832385.1). NCBI lineage: Eukaryota > Metazoa > Arthropoda > Insecta > Lepidoptera > Nymphalidae > Elymnias > Elymnias hypermnestra. Next base: position 1,207,963 of record JACTOM010000067.1, read on the forward strand.
AGGTGAATCCTTAGAAAAGGCACGAACTATTTACGTGAATCTGAGCGTGCATGTCTAGATGCACTAGATTCGGACAATATCTATTTTTCATACCCCTAAATCTTAAGGGTGATCCACCCCAATTTTTTTTTTAATTATACTTCTTTTGGCGCGTTAGGGAAAAATTATGAGAGTAAATTTCTACGATGCGCGCTGTTATATCCCTAAATTCTATATTAATAACGCTGACCTGCAACTATCGACTGCTATGTCAGTAAAGATGAGTCAGTGATCTATTGCTATAAAACCCGTAGCTCTGCCTCAGACAGTCAGTCGTTCTGGTAATTAATCGAAGTAATGTCCAAGACTACGGACCTGGTTTCTGCCTGCAGGTCTGGACTAGTAATAAGACTAAGGTCCTGACTAATATGGTTGCCGATAGACCTTTTGAAAAGGTTCTCGCGAGTCGCGGAATAAAGTGATTCTAGTAAACTGTCAAAGCTGTGAGAATTATAAGACCATATAAACAATTAATAAACTAAGTTTCTAGCCAGTGTAGTGTTTTCTTTTATAAACACTGAGGCCCCGAGACTTGAACTTTCAATCACAACTATAGAAAACAGATTATAAACTATTTATATACAATGAAAGTTACTTTACGTTTATTATTTCTACGAACGTAGAATTTTATCTTATTACGCCAAAGAAGTATAGCTTCTAACGGTGCTTATGGCTTAGCTCTAACTTATGGTGTGGAATTATAAAATACATATTACTCTAAATTTTCATCTTCCTGTCACTAACACCTATTTTTTAATAGCGATAATAGTTAATATGTCGCAATACAACGTTTAAGCGAAATTTAAAGGCCAAAAACAAAAAAAGGTACAGGGTTTTAGATAAGTAAAAGTCAGTTTTAAGTGTTTATGCTCCTCCGAAAGGGATTGACCAATTTTTTTGTGTGTGCATAAAAAGTACAGTGTCAGAAGTGAAACTCCTTTGGCAAACTAATTTTTATGTCTTGTTTATATTTTTACAAATCTAAAATTTCCGAGACTTAGAGGAAGGAATAAAGGAAGATATGTTTGTTGTGATAGGATTTTATTTAAAGAAAGAATTTAATTTTTTTTACTTACAAGTTTTTGGCTACGATCGTTTCGTTATACGATTGAAAAGTATTTAAATTGACCATTATCATAATCGTCGATACAGGTTCATTAAAGTTGATTTACTAAGATCTTAACTAAATATGAATTGTAATGTATAACAAGTTAAAATTTGTATACGTCATGATATTAGTTTTTGTATTGACTAGGGTAAGCAGCACGAATGACGACGTCGGGTTGGGAGACTGGTGGAGCTTGTTCGTGGAGTACGACAGTTGTAATTTTGATATCAAGTGTATTATTAAAGCGTTAAGAAAGTATTAATGTATTGAGTTTAATAGAAATGTTATATGTATATATCAGGATTAATATAATTATGGTTATGAATAGAATTAATAATAATAATAAAAGAACTTTATTCACATATCATGGTTTACATTTTGGTATGTAGCTGCATCAAAATAAAATAAAAGAGAACATGTATGCGAAAAGGCGTAGAACTCAGCTAAGCTGCTTTTCAGTTCCTACCTTGTCTACATGTTAGCAATTTAATGAATTTAATTGTCATTAAAATATTGAGTGTCGAAAATTAATACAAATAAATTATTGAAATATCAAATGACTATTTGTAAATACAAGTGCAACGTGTTTTTTAATTTAAAATTTAGAAAAGAGAATTTATGATATATTTTTATTTTATATTTTATGTAAAATAGTATATTAAATGGCGAGTGTTTAAAATGTTTGTATATTACCCAAGTTCGACTCTAAATATGGTTAAAAATGCAAAAAATAGTTGTTTAAAAAATTGTTTTTATTTTATGATATGTGACCCGCACACTTGTGCCCCTCTAAGAAAAGGTTGTCGACCCGTGAATGTAATTTTTTAGTGTTCAAATAAACTGTGTTATAAAAAAATCACTGCTTTCAAACCTTCAAAATGATTCTAAAAAAACTCAAGTATTTTTTTTTTACGAAAGCACTAGACTAGAACAGCAAGCTAACATTTGCAGTGCCCAAGTGGACTTTGGTCTGCACTGGAGCTAGCAATCCTTATTATTTTATAGTTACTAGTAAAAAATAGTAGTTATATTGAATATAAGTGGTTTTTATATATTTGCGTTCTATTATTTTAGTAGGTAAACGGACAACATTGAAAAATTCTATGGTATAGGGTTCAATTGAAGAGTAAATGTTATTTATAATTAAAGGTTATATATGTACACACTTATATATTGCTCTAATTGCAAAATGTATTTTTTATTTTTGAAATCTGGTTTCGTTGTAAGAAAAATTGCCTTAACAAAATTGGCAATTAAATCTTTTTAAATTCCCATAAATTAGTGAATATAAATACTACGCGGTAAGTTGATGTGAGTCATCAGCGTCGTTATATTGGCCTTGGCTGCTCTTTTGAGCCCTTCCCTTTACTCCTTGCTTGCTTGCTGTAACGCGACATGCGGTAGATTTTGATTGCATTATTGGTGCAATCCCAGGTTTGCTCTCGAATTTAGGAAATTGTATATTCTAAATTCTCTGAGTCTGGAATTTCCTCTCACCTTTGACTGTATTATCCCCTATCATCAGGTGTGATCACAGTCAAGTGCTAACCTGTCAGCAATAAAACAAGGGATGGACGAAAAAAATAAAACAAGGCAAAAATTTCACTTTAATCTGCATAAGTTAGTTCTGGTCCTGAACTGTATGTTCAGATATAATATAACGATATAAATAACTGCAACAGATTATACGATAAAACGTCCAGAAGCACATTGAAGAACGTCACGTAATGCCCACAGAGCGTAACGAGTTTCTACAACTACGCAGTAGCTGGATGGCATGCGATAACATGCGGTTAACTGCACATGCGCAAAACGTCGGCACAAGCATCCGAATATTAATGATTCAAGTATTTAAACAGATAAAATCTTTTCCTACATTCCGCATTACCATTCATATAAACTATTATTACAAAGAGGAAACATTTGCTTTTTTGTATGCATGTGTGTTTGTAACGTTTTCACAAAAAACTAGTGGTTTCAAAACATTTTCGGTACATTAAAAATGCTTAATCTTCATAGTGACATAGGAACAAAAAATTTGTTATCGCGTGCCCAGGGGAAACTATTGACGACTGAACAAAAAAATGTTCTACAATATTATAGAAAGTATTAATATCTACAAAAAAGTCCGCGACGCCTATTTCCAACTGCTGTAGTTTTACCACTTTACTACTTTTCAAATTTTAATAGTTAATAAAAATACCGACAATAAACAAACAATATTATTGATACCTCTGTGTTAATCCTTATCGTATTAAACGATAAAAATTAAAAACCGTTTCAATACCTGTAAAATAAAATTTTAAAAATCGGACATTCCATTCAAAAGATATAACGAGTTAAAAAAATACCTTCCGAACTAATGGTACATTCAAATGGACTTTACGATTCAAATGAGCTTGTTAAGATTATTTAAACAAAATATATTTTCATTTTTAAATAAAACCTAGTGATGGTCACAATGAATTCGAGCCCGTGGCCCTAAAAGATGATCCACGCATCTAACTACTAGGCTATAAAGTAAGGTAAGTGGCAGCCCATTAAGGTCCCACTGCTGGACACGGGCCTCCTCACTCATAGGAGAGAAGGTTTTAGAGCATAGACCCACCACGCTGCTCCACTGCGGATTGGCAGGCATAGTACACAAGTGCACTCTCTATTCCTTCACTCTGATAGTCCGACACAACCAGAGAGAGATAAGGCGCAGGACCGACGGCTTAACGTGCTCTCCGAGGCACGGGGGTGGATCACACCGCCAACTTCCCAACTTCGGGCAAATATTGAGAAAATCTTAATAGAAAACTCAATATTGGTTTTTGAATTGGCTCGACCCGGGACTTGAACCCAGGACGTCATGTCTGTAGTCGAATATGCTAACCACTAGACCAATGAGACAGGCAGTAACTAGGCTATAGCGGCCTGCATTCCGCTGATTAAGTGTTAATTACTGTAATGAGGTGAGCACAACGCATTTCTAAACTGCGCAATTGTCAACTTGTTATGTAATATAACACTATAGTTTGTTAACGGTAAAGTTATCCTAAAGTACGTAAATAAATTTAAGCTTCACAGTGGGTATTTGTTTGTTGTTTGTGGTCTGAACTGGTTCATGGTTGCTTTGCCCTATCGAGAATCGAATCCGGGTTCTGCGCTAGTGCTTTGCACCATTACGCCAGCGATACCTTCAATTTCTTCATTTAATAATATAATTTTGCTGCATCATATAAGATCGTGACCGAAAGCCACATGCTTTTGATAATTTCTAATACAAATAAGGAATGTACGATAACACGCAGTTGCCAAGGTAACATTCAATAACACGCCGATAATAACACGTGCCAAGCTCAAGTTTATTGTTTAATAATAACATATTTAATATGTTTTCTTTTTAGATTTTAGTGCTATATTTTTTTTTGTTTCATTATCGCAAAGAACTAAGTCACCATTTTTTGGTTAAATCTTATACTCGATGCGTTCAATTTTCGTTAATACAATTCTTTTGTACTCTGGACTGATTATGATGAATATTTTGGTAGTATTTAAGCGCATTTTCGGCATATTTACATGAAGTCGCGAATTTCACATGTGACACTTCCGAGCACAATTAAATTTTGTTATATGTAAATTTTTCATATCAAATCAAATCATTTATTTGCTAAATTCACAATTACTATACAGGTAAAATTTATTGCATATAATGTCGAATTTATCATCTTAATAATATACAAAAAAATATAAACTTCCCGCTTTCTCGATCGGCCCAAACTGCACCTTGAGGAACTGGTGGTAAAATGGTGAGTGGGTGGACTTCCAGTTAACATTCTCAAAATGCAGTTCGTGCTAGAGCGGAACCTCGACAATCAAGGACGTCAATCTTTTCCTTTGCGGGGCAAAGAAATCATCAGTCCTTGCCTCTGCAAACATAGTTGATGCCGAGCAAAATTTTTAACAGCATTCTGAACGCGTTGTTATACTATACCCTAAATAAGTCCAGTATCTTCTGGGTGTAATGGGTCCAAAGGCTCCCAGTGTAGAAGGTCTGGCAATATGCTTTAAAAAGCGTGATTTTAACCTACACCTACACCGGGAAAACCTTCTAACCAGTATATTACACCGTACTGCCAAAAATATAATAATATAGTTATTGCCAAACAATAACAATTACTTTGATATCCGCTCAATTTTATTTTTGGTTACATTAATTTGTCATTATGCCTTACATTCCTTTTTGCGGCTTCACTGCCGTTGTTAAAATATTCTCGATTTTTTTAACGATAATACACGTTTCTTTTATGTAGATGCAAGACAAAGAAAGTTATTAAGCTTTATAAATATTGGCTGACAAGTATCTAAATAATGAGCATACAGCTCGAATACATTTTTTTTGGGGCTTTAAATGGTCTGTCAATATCTACAAAGTTATCCCAGATTATTATGCCGTAACTACGAATGGATGAAGTGTAGGTGTATGTAATTGAATTCCTCTTAGACTGTATTCATTTTGATTAAATTTTCTGAATGTTCCCATGCGATGTATAATTCCGATAAATAACGCATTTCAGCATATTTCCAAACGATCAAGTACTATGCAAGCTAAAACACCGGGAACACCTCGTATTCTTATAAAAGGCGCCGAAGTTGTCGCAGCACATTACATTATAACGAAGATAATTTATTTTTAATACTACAATGCCATTTTAATATATTTTATTACGGACAATTACATCATAGTCTAATCTTTATGTGATCAATGGTCTCTGTAAAGCTAGTAAATATAACAGTATATTTTCCATTATTGTATCTTAATATTTTGTATTACGTTAACTCTTATGTAAAGAATACGCGTTACTGTAACAACGCAGTTAGTTAATGAGATTAAACGCAATAACATCTATAATTGCACATGTTCGCTTTGTTTATAAGAGAAAGGTGGTTAGTACGCATTATACCTACATCTTATTTCTACTATAAGCCCTCGGCTCAAACGGGATCATGCATCGAAAAGCTTGTGGTTGTTGCCTTGAGCCCTTGGAATGTATTCGTATCCTTGCGAAATACTTGCTTATTGTTGTGTGGCCGGATGAAAGTAAATACGATCTATATAGAAAGTCCCTGATAATATACTCCAGACTAAAATGTTCTGACATACATTGGCCGTATTATTTAAATTGAACTTGATAAAAAAACGCAGCATAAGGTAGAGAGACTGCCATTGTAATTTTTTCTTTGCTAACTGATAAATACGTGCCTGTGAAATGTTCTATTAGCTAGGATGGTTATTGAAACTTTTTTTTAGTTCATTAAAATTAACTCTAAATCAAGAATACGTTCAAATTCAATAATTTAATACAGCTAAATTCATTTACGTTTTGTAAAGGCGTGAGAACAAATGCAATCTTTTCTAATAGTAAGTGACGATAGTCTCTCAGATACTGGCCTGTCAGCTATAATAGTTAATGAAACTGACAGGACTTCACGGGAAGGCATTGTAGATAATATTAGTAACTAAGCCTTCTTGGAAATAGAAAGATGCGTAAGTATACGTTAAAATTTAATAATTTAGTACTACTAACTTCGTTTAATAATTATAAAGAGGTGAAAACGTATAATTGCCATAGTTCGAACAGCTAAATGAGACGCACAAAAATTATATTAGAGTAAGTTTCGTTGCGTGATTCTTATACAGGTTTATGTAAAGGCTTTATTTATTCAAATAAAATTTGGTGCTAAGGTCAACGGTTATATAATTAAATGGTATCGTTTAGACGCAACGAATAAGATTCTTTTTTTATTTATTTGTTTATTTATTTAAGGAGCTTAGTCACTAAAAGACTGTCACTCCGTTGGTGAAACATAATAAGCAATTAAATATAATTTAACTTATCATCTAGCCTTAAAATAAATGTTAACTAATTCAACGTTAATAGTCATAGATATTTAAAGGTTTAAACATTCCCATAAAAGATATATCTATATATCAGTTTATAATCTTTAATGGTCAATACTCGTAGAGATTCTATATTTTTCTTTAATCCAAGTAAAATTAACCATCGTTTTACTAGTTGCATTACATTGTATTACACGTATTTTACTTCTTATCATGGGATGTCACCTAGATGTAATAGGCGCTATTGTCAAGGTGTATAATAAACTACAGCTACCTTGCAAACATTGTCTCTGAATATCGAGCGAGAAATTACCTCCAAAATTAAAGCTCAATTAAAATAAGCAGGTAAGTCCTAAGTTACGAGACGTTGAACAAACTTTCAGTTTGCCTTGAATAAACGAGTGAGTCGAACGGTGGTGTTTTATTATGAAATGTCACGTTGTGCCAGACGGTACATAAATAAGTCTGAATTAACTCGTCTGCGACCTCTGCTTCCCTCGAATCAGAGTTCACTCGCATACCTCGCTTTACACCGTTACCTTGCTACGTCACCGACTGTAAAGCAATCGTTGATACTCATCGGTCGTATATCCAAGCCCTACAACTACACGTCATGTAAAAATTAAGTACCCATTAGTAATGTTGACTATGATCTTTCAATATCCAGGACACTGTAACATCTTATATTTTTTAATCAAGGCATGTCGGTGACCGATAAAGATATATCGTCGTCGTCTCAACCGATGAACGTCCACTGTTGGACATTGGTCTCACGAAATGGCGACTCTTTTTTGTCATCGGTGTACCTTGTGTCTGCCTACACTTCACCTTCCGGTGTGGGGTCGCCAGAGCACCTTCAGGCCCCAACGTCCATTGGTTCTTCGGACTATGTGCCCCGCCCACTGTCACTTCATGGTCACCGACATAGTCCTGCGAATCGCGATTTCTGATTCGAGCACGTAACTTCGAGCATAGCCCTCTCCATCCCCCGCTGAGTGATTGAGCTTCCGCATGAAGCCTATAGTCAGCGACCACGTCTGAGTTGTCATTACTGACAACACGCAACGTATATACGATGTGTTAAATGTTATTAGTATCATCGGTCTGTGCTAAATGTAGAAGCTAAATTGCAGCTTGGAGACCTGATTGATCTGATCTTTCGCTGGAGAGCGTTGTAGATACGATGCTCGCCATTGATCCTGGGCAGGAGTAGCCCTCTTCTGTGAGACGGTGATCTCGCTGAAAGAAGCCCACGAGCGATAGGGGGATAGCGCAGTCAACGGTCACTCTCAACGTCGACGAAGGTATATTTGCACCCGTTATGCCGTCTTCGTGCATTCTCAATCGGACTCATCCGGGTCATCAGAGAAGAATGCGCGATTGCTCTTCGGATGTGGAGGGTTCCGTCTGGATTTTAGTGGGTATTGCGAGGTTTCCCTCCCGCTGACACACCTCCCGACATTTGTCGGGGTACATGAATGCATTTCACAGCCTTAAAAAAAGAATCAAAGTTATAATGTAATTAATATTTCTTTATATCATTGGTTCATTTCTGACGTTTTAAGGATTCTCTATAATACTAGGCCAATGATGTTGATATGAAAACTAAAAAAGATTTCTAAATTAAAATAGAAGTGGCGGTCTATTTTTGTGGGTATTAAAACATTAACAATTTTTATCAGCGGTTGGTTTTTCCTTTATACAAAAACAACAAATGTAGGCTTACCTTACTTTAACCATTTGTGGTTTTTGTATAATAATTAAACGAAGACTATAAAATAATGCTGATATTTTTTGTGTTATATTTCCTACTAGCGATCGATACCGCCTACAATCTGGTAGTAGAACATATTTTGCATGAATGTTTCGTAGGACTGCACCTGCTTGAATCGTCAGCTATGTTTTATTTGCAATAACTAAAAAAACCTTTTAAATTGATAAGGATGAATGCTGTTTCCAACTGAATAACTTTCTATTTGTGATACGAAACTTTTTTAGAAGATAGACTGGAATAAATGAACTATTCTTAAAAGAGATATTTGCCATGTATTGTTGTCTTTGACATCCCATCAGATATTGTTTTGTTACATTTCTATGGGATTAGGCAGCGTTGTCGATTGTCGTTGAGGTGTACTTTTTTAAAAAAAATATCGTTGTATTTCAAACAATTTACACATAACTTTGACATATTATATACTTAGAACTACCTCATAATTCCGTTTAATTAATCGATCAAAACCGTATGAAAATGCATGCAATAATTTTTGACAGATAGACCGAAACGGCGGAGAACTTTGTTTCAAAATATGTAAGGATAATTTTAATGATTTCAATCTGGTGTGGTAACCCTATTCAATAATAGGCCCGTAGTTTATAAGCCAATCCATTCCATCGACCAAAAAATTGTTATTGCGTGACGAAATTAGCGCTTACAATTTATACGGTCAAACATTTTATGTTGTCATGCAATAAAGTAACATAATTGAATTTGATGTTTTGATATGTGAGAAATAAAGCGGGTTAACTTCACTTATCCACCAGCAGGGTGTAGAGTTTTTAAACCATATCATACATTGACATTTAACGCCATTTTAAGTGATTCAATTTAACGGATTGCTTGTTCATACAAATTATTATTTGAAATATGCTTACCACAGATAATGATTTTTGAGAATTAAATCCTTTTTTAGGGGTGAAAGCTATATTAGATAAAATTGTCTAATAACTTCAAATGTATTGTAAGAATATTTGTTTATAGAACGTATCTTTTATGTAGTAAAAAATATCTTACTCACATAAATAGAAATATTGTTTAATTACAAGCCCCTGTTCTTAAAATAAAGTTGCTAAATATATTATAAAGTTATAAGATGGACAGACGGTGATGGTCTATTATCTTCTCCATTTATGTAATGCGTAATTATATATCGTAATATATTAAATATGATAGAATATTTATGAAAGATCCTTAACAGTTCCCTATCGTGTGACTCGAATAGACCCCTATCCCTCGAGTATGTTGAGAAAACTGCACTCAATGAACATTGTACGTAAGTAGCAACCCATTAACGTCCCACTGCTGGGCACAGGCCTCCTCATTCATATGAGAGAGGGTTTTAGAGCATAGACCCACCACGCTGCTCCACTGCGGATTGGCAGGCATAGTACACAAGTGCACTGTCTATTCCAGCACTCTCATAGTCCGTTGTGACGGGAATCCGACACGACCGGAGTGAGATCAGGCGCAGGACCGACGGCTTAACGTGCTCTCCGAGGCACGGGGGTGGATCACACCGCCAACTTCTCAACTTCGGGCAAATATTGAGAAAATCTTAATAGAAATCTCAATATCGATTATGAATTAGCCCGACCCGGGACTCGAACCCAGGACCTCATGTCTGTAGTCGGACATGCTAACCACTAGACCAATGAGGCAGTTAATTAACATTGACTTTGCTAAATTCCAAGTCAATCGCGAATAGCTGATGAGCTTAGTGATTAAAAATAATCTTCGCATTATTGGCCGGTGTCAAAGTTTATACCAGACATTGGTAGAAACTTTTTTATTTTACATATAAAATACAAAATTATTTTATATGTAAAATATAATAGTTCTATATTTTTAGAATAATCAAAATGATATCACGTCACAAAACTGACTCTTATTTACTTGTAGGTTTACAAATGTTTTACCACGATGGCTTTTTCTATTTCTCATAAATATCTTTCTGACACTATCAATCAACGCAAAAATCCCTATTGGCAACCGCTGAGAGGTTCTTAACTACTTAGTTTCTCGCGCTTATGGAGCAATGTACGACAAACTTTGCTTTGATTGACGTGTGTCAAAAGAAACACCTATAAATATGGAATGTAAAGGAACAATTATATTGTTCTGAAATTGAAAAAATCTGTATTTATATGAACGCTCACTGATTCATCACATCTGGATCAATTTTTATGATATTTTTAAATTATAAATATCAATTTTGGTTATATCCACGCGAAGTGATCGCGAATAATACCATTGGACCATCGGCCATAAATAAACAAATTTTAATCACTGTTGTATCATACATCCTATTGTGATGACACTTTCTCAATTTAATGCCTATATAGCCGATGGGAAATGCTTTTACGCACCCCGGAAGAAGAAATTCGTCCGATTGGGAGTGTGGCACTCGGTGAGTAACCAGAATACCCACTAAATCCCTCATAAATCTTGAATGAGATCGCTAGTGGGTCAAATTTCGCATTCCACTCTAGTGACCTCGATGATGCCAACTTTGACTGTACATTTTACTGAGGGGAATAGTGGACCTGCGCCTATTACCACCCACGGAGACGGAGAGGGAGGGCGTCACCCGCATCCTCCCTTTGACTCTCATTTGCTTCCTTTAGCGAGATGACGGTCTCGCAAAAGAAGGTAACCCCCCTCCATCCAAATTCACTGGTGAGCATCACATCGATTATGCTCCAGAGAGAGGTCTTCTCCGACCAGCGACACAAAAATATGCCGCCGGGTCGCCCACGCTGGACACTAAACCAACGTATGGTGCACCGTATCTACAGTGGCACCACACTCATAACAGACGAGGGATTCGTTACGACCCATCTGTTCAGTAGCTGCACCAAACTGTAGGAGAGGGATCCATGCTGCCTAATGATCCAAACCTCTAAGTGAGGACGGATCGCTGCCACTGTGTTCACACCTGCAGTGCACTGTCGGCGTGAGTCCTGATCTTCCAGGCTTTTGTGCACTTGAAGGTTGTAGACATAATGTAATCAACTCACAGTAGATTACTCGCGAATCGTTCACATATTGTTGGATTGCAAAGAATAATACTGCTTTTGTGAACCCTTGTATGAATAGTTTTGACATAAAAACAAGTAAATAGGCACAAGAAAATATTATTGAGGATATGTTGCTAACAAATGCCCCACAGACTTGGTATTTCCAATAATGTTTTTATATTTAACATTGGCTTTATCCTGATGGGGCTTTCCCAAAAATGGGAATTGCCGGCACTATTTATATAGGTCGATATATATAAGCATACAATTCGAAAAGCTGTAATGAGGTTATTTTTATACCTTATTTGTATTTTTATGGCGTAGGGGTGACGAAAAAAGACGTTTGTTTACGTTTCAAACGTAAATGGCACGTATTTGTAAAATAGACTTTCTAAATATATTTTCTTTATTTATAACATAACCTAGGTCCAATATATGATAATGAAGAAATTTTTCATACTACCCACCTTTAAGCATGGCATAGTGTTAATCTTCATTAATAATAAGAGAAATGGTTTGATTTTGAAATAAATTAAACATCTCTAAGTATTAGTACCGATCTATCGACTTTTATATATTTTTTAACGCTGTGACAATTTGGATTCGACTCAAATCGGTTTTGTTTTACCGAAATTGCAAGGATCAGTTAGTTCTATCATAAATATTATACAAAACTCAAACATATGAATTATGGAATTATAATAGAACTGTAAAAAAAAATATCAAATTTGTAACAATTGCTTGTTAATATTGTCAGCAATAAATAAAATATTTCAATACATCCCTTCGCATTTACGAAAACGAAGACGATGAATTAGCACCATCAGACTTACAGAATAAAAATAGCTTAATTACTGAAACAATCGTTTCTCGGAAAGCGAGGAGTTTAATACGTAGAAATAAAAGCAATTCACATAAAAATGATTCACACGAAATGTTTAGAAACGGGGAGAGTGGGTGGGCAAAGTGAATGAGTCGGTTATGGAAATTTAAACTCTGGCACAGAGTTGATTGACATGCGCTACTGTCTCTTTATATTGCCGACAAACATTACTGGATTCATTTGAGGGCAAACCTTGATTTATCTTATATAAAATCTAAATATTCTATATTCATGTAGGTTCATAAAGCACATTTTGAATCTACGTCGTCAGTAGTTAGTCCGTTGGTAACAAATCTACCACCGGTTTGGAAAGTTCAATCCGTTAAGAAGAAACCGGCAGAAATCTCAACGGTTATTCTTTTAAAGATAGTTTTGTATGCTACAATGTGTAATATATTGCTTCTGTGAGCAACTGGAATCAAGTCCAAACATTTTTATAGCTCAAATAATCTTCAACATTATAATATGCCTTTTGTAAAATTAAGTTTTTGACATATTTCTTAAAACTATGCGGAGGCTGAATCTAAAATCTAAAACTGATTGCGGTATCTTATTAAAAATGAGTATACTCAACCCGACAAATGATTACTAAACATTTTTCACTCTAAAATATGCGATTGAAAGTTTTTGCTGTATAAGTGAATATTATCACGGATATATTATTCAATAAATATAATTAATACAGATACAGTAATAAAGTGTGCACGTCACTTACGATTAAGTATCTAATATTAACTTTGAAACTTCACTTATAATTTTAAGTTTACAACGTGTTTCAAATTGTAGAAGTTTCTAACAAAAGTTTTATCATAAAAATGGTTAATAATTTACTCTGCTCTTCATTTACATAATAATACTTGTTTTGCTATAAAACCTAATACATAATAGCAGTTATTATAAGTCAACCAGAAAATTATTTTTGTTATTTTTTATATCATCGATAAAATACACTTTAATATTTAGTAAACATTATAATATTTTTATCAAACATATGAAAGAGCTTGTCATGAAATTTTATTGCTGTTATAATAACTATAACTGTACCTTTCATCTTCACGTTTACAAAATCGCTCACCTTATTTCCGTTGCCAAATATCTCTCTATGATATCTCAACTATAATGTAAAAGAAAATCACTACACTGTAATATATTTCTAAAAATTAAATAAACTATATATTAACTTATTATATTATTGCGGCCTTCGTTTTTTTAATGGTGATAGGTTAGCGCCGTGATCACAGCTGTTTATAAATGATGATACAGTCTAAAGATTGAAGCGCACTAATCTGATAAGAGGTAATTTACCTCTACTGATCTCTACACAGCAACGTGCCGGAACACAAATCTTAGACAAAATAGAAAATGCAATTTTCTTAATTCAACGTTCCGGTAGAATACAACCATTTATATAAATGAATGCTCAATAAATATATTAATAAGACATACATAATGTGATTGTATACCAATTAGGAGAGAGGGTTATTAGATCATAGACCCACCGCGCTGCTCCACAAGTGTATGCGCTAACACTAGTTTAATCTGTTCCTACACTCTCATATTGGGATGTGATGGCAATCCGACACGACTGGAGAGAGATCAGGCTTAGGACCGATGGTTTAATGTGCTTAACGAGGCACGGAGGTGGATCACAGCACATAATTTATAAACAGCGTTTTATTATATTATTTATAAATTATATTATGTAATATATAAAATTCTCGTGTCACAGTGTTAGAAGTCGATCTCCTCCGAAACTAGGGAAGAGAGTCGGACATCTATTGTCCACCCCCCTAAATCCAGCGGTCAGGGAACTTTTTAATTATTATCCCAAAATATTTTTGTGTAAGTTAGCGAATAGAAAAAAAAATACGAAATTGTTTCTTTTTAACATCTTTCATATTATAGCCCCCATGATAATTTTGAAAAGAAACAATAACTAAAACTTTTATTTAAAAATCATTTTTTCCACTTATCAATGTAATACATAGTAAAACTCACAAAAGTTTCATTTTTACCCCCAAAAATTTCATTTTACCCAATTTGTGGCAATTTACCCCTAAAATTTTATTTTAATTTTTTTTAATTTGTTTTTATTTTTTTATGATATAGTATACAAAAATACGTACAACACTAAGTTGTCACCCTTTTATCACCAACCCTTATTTTTTATTTGGTAATACAACGATTGCTGCGTCACCTAGTAATAATATATATATAAAAGAATTACATCTCTAATTTATATTTTTAAGAATAATACACCATATGTCATTATAATAAACTTGTTTACAATTTGGCGAGAACTGTTAGTGTACTATGTATTTATTTTCATAAATAAATAAACCTCTCTCCCATGAGTGAGTCTATGCACAGTAGTTGGACGTTAATAGGATGCTACTAACCTTTTTAAACCAAATAGAAATGTTTTATAAAAAATAAATGTGTTTTGTTGCAGTGGGCGTGGTTGGCGGTGGCATGCCGGAAGCCGCCGGAGGCGAGAGGCGCCATGTCCCTTTGTATGGGCGGTTGGTTGCCGAGGAACAGCTTGCCTCCATGAGTGCGCCCTCGGACATTCAGGTGAGCGCCCACGCGCGCAACCCAAGAGCTTTCAGCCGCTACCCTAGCCGCGCACAGGTAAATGATGCACGAGGCAGTTTGGGGTTGCCCTAACCCAACCATACGATACGGTTTGCGATTAGGAATCCTAGCTCTAATATCTTACGCGTAATATACGTTAAAAATTTCATAATTATTACGTTTGCCGCGTAAACTCACACGTATTAATAAAAAACTATCAAATCAAATCAAAATATCTTTATTGAAGTAGGCCTTTTGCAGCACCTTTGAATCTTCAAATAGATTTTTTTCTCCGCACACAAATTCTAATGTACGTCTGATGACGTTATTAAAGAACGACTTAAATTCCAAAGTTACGAGGGTTCCTTCGTGCCCTATCCTGAAAAGAGCCCAGAACAAACTCATTAACAATCAAAATTGATTAACACAGTAGATACGATAATTCACAATCAAAATATATTTATTCCAGTGGGCCTTTACAGCCCTTTCGAATTGTCAAATATCGTTTTTATTCCAAACACTAATTCCAATGACTGATGGTGGTATCAAAGAACGACTTAAAATCTAAAGTTATTTGGGTTCCTTCGCGCACTGTCTTTAGAAGAAGCCTACAACAAACTCAGTCTGGCATTTTGTATTTTTGTACCATCACATCATTACAACAGACTATATTGTTAACCTATTTTAAATATTAATATATTTCTCTAAAAATATAACCGTTAAACACGCAGAGAGAGATCGTCCCATTGTCTTATTAAAAGCACCATTAACAACGCTGTCAGGGCAGACATAACGTAAAGTAAATAAATTATCCTTCAAACAGGGTGCTACTAATTATCTACAAGTTCTCTTCCACCAGAGGACCTTAACTGCAGACAAGGCTCGTCAGCTCTTAGACTATTCTCAATACATATTCCACGAAATATTGGTCGGACGTTATAAAAAAAGTCAGTCCTAATATACCTTGTGATTACTTCATTTGCCGTTCACGTGAGTTATAAATATTATTAGAAAGAATATGAAAATGTACAAACTGTCTCGTGTAGGAACGCATAACGTTCATTCAAATCATCGCATTATAATTTTTAGACTCCTTCCCGCTTAATATTATAGAGATAAAGAAACTGCCGAATGCACTATAAACATTTTATATAATATGTATATAATAGTATTTATAAGTATATAAACATTCAATGATGTCAATTCGATACGCAAAATTACAAAAAAATACGAGGAAAACCACAATAATCCCAGTAAAGCATTAAATCAAAATATTTTTCTTGAATGTTATATTACGGTTTTGTCGTATTGTTCTTTAAAAAAGTCTGTTATTTTTTTTAAAATGCGTTTTTTGAAGTGGTATGGTAATTTATTGGATTTATTTATTTAGGAATTTATAACCACCTGTTTTCATCTACGTAAAGTCTATAACAGTTTTAATAAACATAAAAATTATCAGTTCTAATTTATGAATATGATTTTAAAAAATAATAAAGGTAAATAGATATTATGATAAAATATTTTTGCAATAATAAACTTATTTAAACTGCCTCATTGGTCTAGTGGTTCGACTACAGACATGAGGTCCTGGGTTCGAGTCCCGGGTCGGGCCAATCCAAAAATCAATATTGAGTTTACTATTAAGATTTTCTCAATATTTGCCCGCAGTTGGGAAATTGGCGGTGTGATCCACCCCCGTGCCTCGGAGAGCACGTTAAGCCGTCGGTCCTGCGCCTGATCTCTCTCCGGTCGTGTCGGATTCCCGTCACATCGGACTATGAGAGTGAAGGAATAGAGAGTGCACTTGTGTACTATGCCTGCCAATCCGCAGTGGAGCAGCGTGGTGGGTCTATGCTCTAAAATCCTCGCTCCCCGGAGTGAGGAGGCCTGTGCCCAGCAGTGGGACGTTAATGGGCTGCCACTTAAATGTATTTAAGAAGAAAAAAATGCTTTTTATTCATCCAAATTAAAAAGATGGTTCAATAGTTTATTAAATAAATGTTTTATTTAATTTTTAGTTCGATTTGAATGAGTTTAATTCAAGTTAAGCGTAGAACGAATTGGCATCGACAATATCATTTTATTTATAAAACTATGCATAGATATATTTCTTAGAATACGGTGATAGATTGAACTATGTCTTTAAGCACTTGCTCGAGTATCGTTGTTTCTCTGTAAAAAAAAGCTCGCTGAAAATAAAAGGCATTCTTATTTTCGGTGAAGGAAAACATCGTCTGCAGACTTGCATAACTCCAAAGCACTTCGGGGATATGTGTAGCCTGTTAATCCACATTTAAACAGCATGGTGAGTCTAAGCACCAAATTTTGTACTTCTAACAAATACCTTACTGTTAGAAGCAGATGAACTGGTGCTCCTTCTGTTCTATTAACAAATACCAGAGTAAAATAGCTATTTTTTCCTGCCTTTCGTATTCTATGTTTCGTGGGATACATTTAACATCAGTTGACCCAACTGGAAGTTTATTTCTATCAAAAAATATTAATAACATTTAAACTTTATTTAGAAGATTTAACTGCTTCTCAAAGTGATATATAAAATTATTTTTTGTGTTTACATTTCATACGAGTTCAGTCAATTACCGTATTTAAAACTTTTCCAGCACCACTTAGTTTTAAAATTTGACAATTTCAGAGCACATAATTATAATAGAACTCTCATTTATATATAGTATAAGTAATTTTAGAAGTGCATGCAATTTTTAAACTTATCGCCTCCTTATTTCAATATCAATCGATTAAGTTACTCTTGCCATGTCATTGGTCCAGCTTTGTCAAAGATAAATGGGAACAAACATAATGCCAGCATAATTTTAAAAATTGATTTATTTTTATAAGTACAATTCATTAATTTAAAATGACAAAAACAGATACTGTAAGTTTACTTATATTGAAGTAAAGAGACGATTTATTCAGATGACTATTGCGAGTCTTTTACACGAAACTGCCTCAGGCCTCGATTGCCAGCTTTTGTTTTAAAGCCAATGCTAAATATTATAGGCTTTTCTATATCCACATATAAGTAAGTATAATTTTTTGGTTGTGCAGGCTATGCAAGCACGAATACCACATCATTTTCGGGACCCCTCAACAGCGCCGTTGAGGAAACTCAGCGTTGACCTCATCAAAACATACAAACACATAAACGAGGTATGTGGAATTATTATAGAAAACTGGCGATGTTTATATAAAAAAATATATTTGTAAAGTTGTTTTACGCACCATTAGTAAATAGCTACGCACGATAGATGCATCACTTAGGCCGATTGCGCCTCACTAACGCTTGAAGTCTCGGTTCAGGCGGAACGCGACACTTTAATATGTGTACATTCATAGATTATCACGTCAACTGTACGTGTTTCAGTGTATACTCACAGATGAAGTAAAACTTTTTCGATTTATATCGAATTACATTCTATAATATAGTTTTGTTTCAAATTCATCTTATAAATAGGTATTTTGTCGTTTATTTTTCTTGGTAAAGTGTAATACGTACCTTTTGTATTGCATATCGATACGAAGTTTCTTTTCAAAAATAAAGGAATATTTAATGATTGTAAACAAGAGTATATTTTTAGTATATAGTAAATAGTATCGCAAAAATATTATTGTATATAATTGTGCACAATAAATTTATAAATACGTTATTGGCAAGATTTGTTGTTGCAATAAAATACACGTTCCAATTAAGGTATTTCACTAATTAATGTTCTATAATTACTTCGTAGGTTCATTGTTTACGGTTCAAAAACCATAGTTTATCTCAGCCATTGTGTTGCATTATCAAAATTTGATTAGATATGTTTTGATTACACTAGCGTACGCGCCTTTACGACATGTCCACGTGTTTTACAGTTGAACTACTAGTTTAATTGCGAATTACCTTTATTTTTACTAGCAGTTTCGTCTGTCTACATTTAAATTTAATAAAATTATGTTAACTTAAAAGAAAACCTATTCTAAGGCTTTATTCTCGGAAATAATCTAGAAAAATTAAATAGAAAGTCAAATTTGGTTGAGTAGTTTGTAAGTCCATTAGATACGAACACAATAACACGAAATTTTTAATTTGACTATATATAAATAAAAATTTTAACAAAAAAAAAAAAGAGAACCGTCTTCAAAACAATTTGTTACAAATATTAATATGCTCTAAAAAGTAAACAAGTAATTGGATATGCTGACGCCGACTCCGAAGCATTTTAATATTTGTAACAGTTTGTTTTGAAGGCGGTTTTTTTTTGTTAAAATTCTTATTTATTTTAAGACTTTTAGTGCATCTGAAGTACACTAACAAATTTGTCTGAATATGGGTACTACGTGTTACTCAAATGAGACCGCGCCGTTTAAATAAAACAGCTTTGCAAAGCGAAATTTACATTGATATCGCCACATCCGGGATCGAATGCCACCATTAGAACTGGATTGGAAAAAAAATGGAACTCCATGACGAGCATGACCTTTCATTAAAAAAAAAACCATCAAGATCGGTGCACCCAGTCTGGAGATATGAGGTAACAAACATTAAAAAAAAATACAGACGAATTAATAACCTCCTCCTTTTTTTGAATTCGGTTAAAAATATTAAATAGAATATATCTTCTACAAATCATAAAAATATGAAGGTATTCATTTCCGTGATTTCAATAACTGTTCATGCTATCTACGTATTTAAAGATTAATCCAAAAGGAAAACATGAACTTCATGTAAACAGTGTCGAAGGTTTTATAATATTTCAGATATAGAAGTAGTAAAATTTTACAATTTATAAGACATTTCAACAAATTAAGCGCAAGACAACAATGTGTGTAACATAAAGACGTGAAGTTAAAGTTGTTATGAAACCCAATAGGTTATAGAAAATTGCCTGAAAAGTCTTTAAGATGTCACTTTTTATATTAAAAGTAAGGTAATTGAAATATTTATTGTTGTTTTGTACAATTGCTTTAACATTAACTCGGTTCGACATTAATAAACGCCTTGAATTTCCCGTTACACTACCTGTTACTTAAAAAGTTCTGTCATAATTCCGTTCCCATTCCTCCCTTTTCCCTTGTATTGTGTAAACATTCAAATCCAACACATACATACAAATTAATAAAATTAGAGTGTCCTTTTGTAATTTGAAATTAACTTTTTCACTAATTACTTGTGAAAGTACTCGTATATCTGGCATTTAAACTATTTACAAGTTTTTTAATACGTACGGTTTAATACGTATTTAATACGTAAACGTGTTTCTTGTCAATATTAGAAATTAATAATAATATTTTGTTTTTGACTTTAAAATACACACATTTTTATTTTACATTTTATGAAAAATAGTAAATTAAATGACCAGTGGCAAAGTAAAATGTCGCATGCTATTTGTAAATATTGAAACTTCCTAACCTTCCAACCTAAAGAAGTTTCACTTCTAAAAGACATGAGGAATCATGCGACTCACACTGCGTGGAACGACTACTTTATACTTATTGATACAATTTCGCGAAGAGATTGTATAATCGGTGGGTGTTTGCGAATTTCCAGCACGTGTTGATTTAACCTTTGTACCACGTGGGCGTAAGTATTCATTGCAACGTAGGAGGTTAAACCTACGTCACAGAATTAAACAAAAGATTTCTAAATAAAACATAAAGTACACAGTTGTTATAAATCGTCATTACCCTGTCTGTTTTAAACCTCCACGGAGAAGACACCAGAAGTTTTAGTTAATATTATATAATCTTCGTGTAGATAGATAGAATATGCTTTATTTGTACACCACAAGTATGAAACAGGTAACACACAAAACAAAACTTAGAGAACAATACAATAAGGCGACCTTATCGCTTATTAGCGATTTCTACCAGGCAACCTCAGGGTTAGAGAGATTTTTAAGGTATGAAGGGTGATGTTCTTAATTAAATATACATATACATACAAATATTCCTACATACTCGATCTATATAAAAGAGATATCTGTTGACTCATCACGATATCTCTGGGAACCACAAGGCGTGGAGACTTGAAATTTGGTAGGAATATTCCTTTTGCCGAGTAGCCAAGAGGGGTTGCGAGGGTGTTTTGACTAATTTGCCTAAATTGATGATTTAATGAAAATGCTACCCAAAAAACATTCCACGCAAACCAAGTCGCGGGGTCTATTATTATAGCTAGTATATTGTAAATCGATACATACCAATAATATACTAAATAAATAAAACATTGTGCATATAGTCATCGTCTCTTAAACATAGAGAAAGGCGGAGATTCTTTACTTGTTTCTTGAATGTGATTATAGATATATGATCTAAGGATCGTGGCAAGTGGAAGCACGTTGTCTCTGCCTACCCCTATGGGAATGAGGCGTGATGCGATGTATGTATGTATATATGTTTTAGATTCCCTTATACTCAGAGATAACTCGTTCCATAACGTTATACCTCGAACCGCAAAATATTCTCTATAGAAGTTGTGTATACAAGTATGTTTTAAAGTTAAAAAGCGATTTTGTTATACAAATTTTCAATTAATACAATCTTCGCTCTTATCTCATACTTGCACTGTATCATTGCTCTCCACATTTTTTTGTATGATTTACTGAATCCTAAATAATCGTGTTTCTTTAAATTTTAACAACCATTTACCACTTTTGTAACTGTTAATATGTTCCCCATTAAAGGGCTTTGATATTTCCAATATCCTGAATCAGAGAGAACTTCGGGTTCCCTTTAAGAAACGACAATGATATTCAGCAGGACAGTGTTTGTACTTTACATTTGCAATCTGAGAAAGTTTATCACTACACTTAACTTCAATTACGAGCTACAGTTTGTCTCTACCGCATTATAATATTTAATATGTTGTTTTTCGTTTGTGGGTCGTCTTTAACTGAGTTATTGATAATTTATCTTAAAGGATATGTGCGGTGCGGTGTTTATTTCAATTTCCTGCAGATGCAAAGTGTAAAGTTTAACGACAAAAGGTGTTTTACCTTATACGTTCCTACAAATTTTCATTTTGTTATTGATTAATGTAGGGTTGTATAAATATTACTATCGTGGGACATGCTAGCTTCAGGATTATATATTATGCTCTTTCGTCTGTTTTTTTTTTTTTTTTTTTTTTTTTTTTT